>PVIH01012202.1:0-57979 GCA_004025045.1 Sigmodon hispidus
GGGAGGAGCCTAGGAGGAACGTGGGAGGAGCAGGGGAGGAGCATGGGAGGAACGTGGGAGGAGCAGGGGAGGAGCGTGGGAGGAGCAGGGGAAGGAGCGTGGAAGGAATGTGGGAGGAGCCTAGGAGGAGCGTGGGAGGAGCGTGGGAGGAGCTTGGTGCTTCGGGTTCTGGAACTTTGAAAGTGTTGCTTGTGCGCACCCTTTTCAGATGACCCTGACACTGATTAACAAAGGCCAGAAGGAGCAGATGGAGCAGCTGCTTGATAGCCTGTCACATGCACAGGCCGACTGTTTTACTGTGGAGGATGTACAGGCCCTAAGAAGGCAATACATGCTTTAATGTGGGGTTGCTGAGTTCCCAACGTTCACAGACAGCATTGAGATCGAATTGCATGGGTAAAGGTACACTCAGAAGGATCTCTGTTTGGACTGTTGGACATTGTACTTATTTTTATATCCAGAATATATATGTATATATTCTACAATCTGGTTTTTATTTGTTGTAAATATTATCTTCTGTTGTAGAGCTAATACCTTTATATTTAATAATTATATTTAGAACTTGGCAAATTACATTCTAATTATAGTACACATTTTCTTTTAATGACATACCAGTAAAAAACTCAAATTATACTTCTTTTCCTGGGGAATTTTTAAAGATTTGGTAGGAGTGAATGTCTTTAGTTCTTTAAAAGTAAATGTCACTTTCTATCCTGCTCACATATGCACAGAATCGATGTTGGAGTAGTGGCTAACTATCGGTTGAGATGGCATACAACACTTATGTCTATAAAATCATTATTAGTTCACTAATTTAGAGCCACAAGGAACTACCTTTTCTAATATTAAAATAAACATTGCCTAATAAAAAGAAAAATTGCCAAATATCCCAATCATTTTTTACTGACTTATATATGGCCTGTAAGCAATACAACTAATGAAACAAATTTAGCCTGAATTTGTATGTGAATTGTCACCTGTTCCTTATTCCAAACATTCAGATGTCCCCACCAATTTTTTTATTTTCTGAGTTACTGAGTATATATACTTAGTCTTTTACTGTAAAAAGGTCATTGGATGCTCCTTTTTTGGGGCTAAAGGCATTTTCTATACAGTAAGCATTCAGGCCTTTGAAAAGAAGGTGTATTTGTTCAGTTAGTGTGTGTGCCTGAGTTTCTGCATGTGCACCTCATGTATGCAGGCTCCAGACAGGAGAGCACTAGATACTCTGGACTGGCATCAGGGATGTGAGTCTCCTGGGATGTGAGTCCTCTGCAGAAACAGCTGTCTTTCCAGCCTGAGCCTCAGTGTGCTGTCACCTACTTCTGCATACCATGAGCATTCTTTTTCAGGAGTATTTGTCCATTTGGAAGTTAAGGTGAAAGATTAATATCTTGTTTATTTTTTTAATAATTAGAGTTTTTAAAAGACTCATCATGGGTAAATGGTGCCCATCAAATTCTGCTGTTTCCCCTCAAATGGTTCCTCCTTTGTTTTTATTTGTAATGTTCTCCAGTCCTTAAATACATGTTTCTCTTTCTTAAGTTTTTGTAACAGTAGATGATGTATGTATGTATGTACATACATGATAGCAGTCTCTTAAGATTGTACCATCTATTGATGTCATAGATAACCTAGGTTGTTCCAGCACACTCTGCTGTTCACATAAACATTAGTCACCTTATGACACATTTCTCTGAGTATTTCCCATCGGGGTGGGTGACAACTGTTCTCATCCATGTTACCGGAAGAGGATATGAACACCACCTAGAAACTATTACTTAGAAATACTCCCCAGGGGAAATGCATCCACAAAGGTGGCTGATGCTGGAACTCTGGCGGCCCCTCCTGGGATGCGGTTCCATAACTCTCGGGGCAGCTGCACATCTTCCCAACACACTATACCCAGTTCTGGACCAGGATGCTGAGTGCCAACTGTTGGAGCTAGAAGGCTCATTTCCAAAGTCAGAGCAGAGAAGCTCTTGTTGAGAAGTGTCTGAAGAGGAGACACTCTAACCCATTCTTGGGGTGCCTGCACAGTCACGTGGTACGAGAGCATGTGAAGGGTTGGCAGGAAGCTAATGGTAGTAGTGCTTTTACCCTCAGACAGCTGGGACATGCGGCCAGCCCACTGGCTGAGAAGAATTGGTGCAGTAACTAATTAACAGAAGGGAACTAAACTACTTATGACCCTCGGAATAAAGCACCAGTGGTGATATCCCTAAATGAACTGATGCTTAATTTGGCAAGCAAAAACAAAAACAATGATATCAAATATAAGGCTGTACAAAAATTAAAGTGTCGATGGAATGTTCAGGAACCCAGGGTCTAAAAGGGATGACAGAGTATAAGCCAAGTTCTGAAATAGTCCAGGAGAAAGAGCTGAGAAGGATTAAACTGCTTTCATTCAAAACTTTCAGTGTCACGTGCAATAGAAACAGCCCATCACTGCCACACACACGTGCCACTGGGGCAGGGAAGGAGCCAGATGAGACCGTGGCAGGGCAGCTCCACTGCCTGCTTTCGTAGTCAGGCTCTAGAGCTCTTCTCCATGCTGCTGTATCTCTTTCAGGTCAGCATTTTGGTCTGTGTAATAGGAATAACTATTTCCTACAGCAGAGTGATGTGTTGGGAGCTTACTCCATCAGCAAATTTCAGCCCCGGTTCACCATGTGCTGCATGAGGGTTTCCTAGAATGCCACAACAAAAAAGAAAATCAGAAGTACTGCCATGTGTGCAGGCACTGGACTCAGTGCTCCTGAGAAGCGAGGAGTCTTCTAGAAACTAAAAAACAACTGCTTTGGGCCCAATAATTTCCAAACTTAGGAAAACAGAATATATGTTCATATAAAAGCTCACAAAATTCATTGGAACATTATCACTATAGTAAAAAGCAGGTATTACTGAATGTCCATCATCCACCACTGAGTGAACAAATGTTATAGCCACACCAGAAGATTCTATCCAGCCATAAGAGTGATGAAACTCTGCTGCTGGGTGAGGCTTGCAATGAAGCCTGTATGAGGCCAATTTCATGAGTGTGCACATGCAAAATGTCCATATGGCCAAATTCAGAAACTGAAGGCAAATCTAGCTGGCAGGGACTAACGGAGGAAGGGGGAACTGCCAATAGGTAATGAAAATGTTCTGGAATTAGTGATAATGGTTGTACAAACCTTTCAATAGATAAAACTACTGAATCCACACTTTAAAAGGTTGATTTCACAGTATGTGAACTGTACCTCAATTTTCTAAAAATATGAGGAAAAACAAAAGCAAAGGAGATATAGACAGACAGACAGACAGACAGACAGGAAAAGGGAGACGAGAGCTGCTCAGGTAGTTGAAAATGAGGTGAACCCCAAGGTGCGTATGCGTGTGCGTGTGTGGCGGTGCACACCTTTGATCCTAGCAGCGTTTGGGAGGCAGAGGCAGGCAGAGTTCAAGGCCAGCCTGATCTAGAGTGAGTTCTAGGACAGCCAGGGCTACACAGAAAAACCATGTCTCAAAAATAAAACAAACAAAAAGACCAATAAATCATGACTGATTCTAAAAGACCAACAGTTGAAGCTTTTTGAGAACTTACTGAGATGAATAAAAGCCAAGAAAAGCAGAAGGATAAAAACCTATGATTAAAAATGGGGTAGGATGTCCACCACACATTCCTATTTCACACTGTTTTGGAGGCTTAAGTCCATACAACAGGCTAAAATGACAAGCATGTTTACAAAAGGCATCCAGACTAAAAAGGAGTAAGTAAAGCTATATTTTCAGACATAATTATCTATGTAGAAAATCTTAAAGTATCTATGATAGTTAGATATGACTATGTTGTATGTTTGAAAAATCAATATATGGATATGCATTTGAAACAATAAAAACCAAGTTTTTTATAGGGAAGAGTTTGGTGGTGCATGTCTTTAATCCCGGCAATAGAAGGAGAAGCAGGTAGATCTCTGTAAGTTGAAAGCCAGCCTGGTCTGTAGAGCAATTTCCATGCCAGCTACAGCTACATAGTAAGATATTATGTCAAAACACCAATACATAAATAAAAATAAAAAGTAAGACTGTAAGTACAATTTGAGGCTAGAGAAGACTTTGCCCATGGCCAGAAGGTCTGAACGTTACAGTCAAAACACACTGACAAGACGTGTTATATGCAACACCCACAAAAGTTAATAAATAGCCAGGCTTGACTGCCTGTGAATGGAAGCTTGGGAGACTATACTTGGGAAGCTATAGAGGTTTTTAAAATAAAAATAATTCACAATTTATATGCATATTTCCAAGTAATCAGGATTAGAATGAAAGATTCCTCAGAAATGAAATTATTTAAAAAAGGTATTTTCTCTACCATTAGTTACAAACAGAAAATGCCATTTTAAAAGGTAACACTGTAACAGCAATACTGAGGACATTACAGACAGCTTCGAAATCAATGCAGACCTGTCAGAACTGACAGAACTTGGCAGTTGTTCTAAGCTGTTCATGGAAATGTAAAATGCTAGCAATAGTGAAAACATTTCAAGAAGGTAAGGCTTACCTACCTATGAGACACCACTTCCATTCTAAGATTCCTCTCTGAATGTCCCACGAGCTGGTCTTGCAGGTCAGTTTCTGCCTTAACCTTGAAGAACATCCATTCAGTTTTATTCACCTACTAACAAATGGCTATGACTAGAATAAAACTCTTATTTTGTCACTTGAGAGCAAGCACTATGTGAACACTAACTCTTGGCAATGAGCTCTACCTAAATGAGACATCTGTAGGACAAGGGCAATAAAAGAACTATACAAATGTACTCTTGGAATAGGTAAGTAAACAGGCAAAATAATCAAGGAACAAGAATTCGTGTTTTGATCATGTCATGTAGAAATCAGATGACAGCTTTGTAACAGAAACTTTAACCTTTGGTGATCCAAGTCTCTAATTAACTAGATAATACACAATGCCCAATTCTATATATTTATAAATTATCCCAATTTCCAACACAAATAAGACTGGTAAATTATGGGCGCGCGTGCGTATGCGTGTGCGTGTGTGGCGGTGCACACCTTTGATCCTAGCAGCGTTTGGGAGGCAGAGGCAGGCAGAGTTCAAGGCCAGCCTGATCTAGAGTGAGTTCTAGGACAGCCAGGGCTACACAGAAAAACCATGTCTCAAAAATAAAACAAACAAAAAGACCAATAAATCATGCAAATTTAACATTGACAAAACTGATTTTCTCTGAAACTAAAAAAGTGAACATTTTAAAGAACCCAACTAATATAATAGTTTGTATAACCAACTATAACACATACTATTATAATCTCTGTACTTTGAATCCCACGTGATGCTTGTTCTAGTCCTCGAAAGGTAAAGTTTTAAAAACATTTCTGTGGACTGGAGCAATGCTAAGTGGTTTAGAGCACTGGCTGTTCTTAAAGAGGGCCTGGGTTCAATCTGCAGCCCTCATGGAGGTTCCCAATGTTCACCCCACTGGGGGACAGTAAAACTACTACCACAATTTTGAGCCAAATTTGAAGCAAGCTTGATTTTATGAGGTACACCCTAGAGCTGTCCAGCGACCGCCTTCTGAACTGGGCTAAAGGGAGCAGCTGAGTCCATTTCTTGGGGTCCCTCTAAGAGTAAAAGCAGCTTTACAGGAGAGACAACAGAGCAATTAAGGAAGACCAGAATCTAAAAACAAAACCCAGCCAGCCAACCAATCCCCACAAACCCACCATGCGGTTGCCATGTCAGGAGAGCTAGGGAGGATCAGGTGTCCTCAAAAACAAGTCAAGGTCATAGGTTAGGGACGGCCAGGCTCCAGAAAACATTTCAAAGCAGCAACTCAGCCTCTTACATAAATGGAAACTTATTTTTAACAATACAGCATAATGGCTCCTGCCTTCAAAATGAAGTCAGGTAGGTTTTCCTCAAGAGCTGTTAACTCCAGTCCAAGGGGATGTGACACCCTCTTCTGGCCTCTGGGGACACTGTATAAACATATGCACAAACATACCTGTGGGACACAAAATAATAAAATAATTTAAAGATATTTCAGTGAATTAGGGCTGGTTTTCACTTGACCTCTAGAGGAATCTGATTTGGTCCTTATATTAACTGTCCTACAGGAATTAATCCAAGTCTGTGCCTGGAGACAAAGGCACTTTAAACTATCCCTGAAAGGTCTGGGCCATTGTCAAGATGAGCTTGTAGTCTAACAGGAAACACTGCCAATTTGACGATCTCAAGTCTCCCCGGAGACAGGCTTCTGTGTGTGCTGTGTGGGATTATGTAGATCGGGTAACAAGTGTAAAGACCCATCTTCATCTTCACTATGGGTCTTCCGTTAGTTGGGGGCTAGGAATTAAATAAAAGAGAAAACTGGGGCAAGACCAAAATGGGAACAATCTACCTCTCAGGTTAAGGGTTCTGCTTGCAGTTAAGACTGTTAAGAATAAGTTCCTGGGTTGGAGGGATGGCTCAGTGGTTAAGAGCACTGGCTGCTCTTCCAGAGGACCCAGGATCAATTCCCAGCACACACAACAGCTCACAACTCTGTGTAACTTCAGTTCCAGGGGATCTCAAGCCCTCACACAACCATGACTGCAGACAAAACACCAACTGACATATGAAATTAAAAAAAAAAAAAAAAAAGACTCAGTCCCTGTTTGTCCTTTTTTTTTTTTTTTTGACCTATCTGTACTGGACAGGCTTTATCACATGTCCAGTACAGATATGTAGCAAGTATGTCAGGGTGTACATTTGCCCATGACTGAATACAGAAATACATATATGGCAGGACATAAATATATGCTTGCTCCTGATGAGAAATAAATGTATACCTTTCTGGGTTTGCCTTTATAAGCCTTGACAAAAATGTGACTCATCACCATTTCCTGGGAACCCTGGAATAAACCTGGCCAGTCCATCTACGTGGCCAGTATTTAATTAAAGCTTGCTTCAAATCTGGCTTTAAACTGTGGTAGTGGTCATCTTGCCTGGTGGGATTAACAAGAGCTGGTGGTGACACACATCTTCTGCCTCTCCTGTGGGGAAATGCTCTTGCCACCACGCCTTTCCAGGCAGGAGGCTGCATTTTGGAACTGCCTAAGTTGCTTCTGTCACTGTTTGCCCCAGCAACAGGTCACTGGCACAAGGAGGGTGCCAGGGGAGGATGGACAGGGCAGATGGGATGCACTGGCACCTCGTATGACACCATTTTTCTGTATTCTTTAAAAGGTAGACAGCTTTCCCATTCATTTTTAGCTTTTAGACTTCTGTAGAAATGTCAATATATTCAGAGAGATTAGGTTAAATAAAGATTATAAAACCCTTAATAACCATTAGTGAAAATTTAAAAGCTCTGGGTTCATTTCCTATGATGGAAATTTACAGTGACAATCTACTTTATAACTCAACAATTTTACTCAGGTAAAATTCAACAAATCCTTTCTTGGGGCAAAGGTAGTGTTAGAGATCAGATTCATGGCCTCAAGAATGCTAGGCCAGTGTTCTACAGCTGAACCACACCCTTAGCTTCCGACTCACTGCTGTTGTTTTTATGTCTTGAGACTGTCTCCTTGAGTAACTGTAGACAGGCTAGATAGAGCTCACTATGCTGAAGGCTGAACTTGAACTTAGAGCTCTATCTTCCTGATTCTGCCTCCAAGACAACATCATACCTGGCCTCAGTTCATCTGTGAAATTATTCTTTTTCCTGGAGTAAAGGTTTCTAATGCTGTTGATTGAGTTCAGCAAATATTTTCTTTTGGGGTGAGACCAATGTTGATGAATTTTGCTATATAGCAAATATAATGGCTATTCTTCATTGTGAACTTGACTGTATATGGAGTTAATTAAAACTCAAGCAGGTGCGTATACTTGAGGAAGTTATTCTTAATTAAATTATTTGAAATAGAAAGCCCAAGTTTTAATCTGGACCTTCTGAAGTAGGAAGACGCACCTTTATTTATTCTGGGCCACGCCACACCTTCTTTTGGCAGCCTATATAAAGGACATGGAAGAAGAAAGCTTTTGCACTTTGCAAAAAGTGAAATCCATTTCTTTAATGGCATTACAGCCTACCTACTTCTTTGGGATTCTAGTGTATACTAAAGACCTGTTGAGACATCCCCTCAAGGACTGGATTCTTGGACAATATATTGGTAGACAGTCATGGTTGGGCTAGCTGAACCACAGCCTGTAAGGCATAATAAATCTCCTGTCTACATACATAAATTCATTTTATCAGTTCTGTCCCTCTAGAGAACTCCTACTAATATACCGAACTAATATCCATTCTTGTAAAAATTTCTATGCACACACCAAATTCATTAGTATTTACATTTATTTTATGTATGCTGTTTATACACTCATTATTGAACAAAACTGGAATGCAAACAAATGTACAAATACCATAAGCATCATCAAATAAAATAACTGGCACTAGTGTTATATAAGCAAATTAATGGAGACAGTGAGGAAAATGACAGTAAAAGATTGCAGCCCAGGACATTTTCCTTTATTATCAAAAGAAAACGCTCAGTAGCACCATAATGGTAATACTTCAAAGGAACCCCTAAGGTGAAGTATCTGACTGCTAGGAGAGTGACGTGGGAAGTTCATAGTACAGGCAGTGTTCCAGCCAGCTTCTGCTTGTGTCTGCTGAGCATCCTCCATAAACAAAAGCAAAAGGAAACAAAGCCATAGAACTTTTGTACAAGCTTGGTACAAGCTCTGCATTGCTTATTTCCTGGTTCAAAGAGATATACATGTTAAAAATTGAGGTTATGTAATGTTAAGTTTACTAAAGCCTGAGTGTGTCTTTGGTAGGAGAATACTTTTTCAGCATAGTTAATAATCACATTCATGTTTACTTATTTCCTGTATTTTTCTATATAATCCAAGGTGACTAGAGAAGACATTATGGGAAATGATATAGCAAAATCCTCCAGTAACTAGGCTTGTAAAAACCCAGTCTCTCCCAAAGGCACCAAGAATCAAAGGGCACTAACTTCCCTTAGTGAAAGGTGACTTCTTGTGATACTTGTGTCTTTATGGGACTTTATTCTGTAGTTTTGTCTTCTTTGTTGCTGACAGTACACTTAGTTACCTACTTTTACCTTTTTCTTCTAAAATGGCATCAACATATATGGAGATAAGTAACAATACCAAGTATTTCTACTTTAAAGTTGTGCAAAAATTGCCCAATCTTGCTCAAGTGTCTAAGTATCCAAATGGTTACCAACGGGCTGCATTAAGCTTTACATTGCATGTGAAGGAGGAAATGAAACTGAAGCTCAGTTGTGAAGAAATGTTACAAAGAGGATCATATGCCAAGGAACCTGCAGCGAGTTCTTCTAAACCCCTTCCCCTAGTGGTTTCAATAAAATGTCACTAACCACTTTACCAACCCTAAGACTCAATTTTCCTTAAGGATGTAGTAGAACAGCATTAGGATCGTATGATTATAAATTAAGCCAAATTTCTAAATACACAGGTATGTGCATCAAGCAATGTTTTGTGACAAGAACACAAAACATGTTTTTTTCTTAAGTTATTATTCTCATAATAATGCACTTTTAAAGCCTTCATTTCATAATTTGGAAGTAAACATTCACATGAAACAATGCTTGGCTAAACATACAAAATGTATTTGCAGTATGATTATGAAACCTGGCTTTTGCTGGTAATTTAAACCTAACAGTCGCGTATGGCTCAACCAGCTCAAACAAGGCTGTTCAGTGGTTATTACTCTGCAGCTTATGGGCCTAAATTTCAGTCTGAATAGCAACTTTCAAGTCCACTGTTGGATGCGGGTGGTTGTTATTTGTCTCTTTCAATACATCACCGAAACACAAATCACCGTTAGCCTTCAGCCCGCTTTTGCTGCTGCTGTGCTCTTCTGCAGCATGACTGGGCTGCACAACTTCTGAACAGGAAGCAGTTTTGGAAAGCAGAGAACTGCTACACTGATGTGGCGAATTCTCCAGACGGTCATTTTCTACCTCAGGAAGGGTGTTCACAGTTGCAAAGCGGGCGTGACAATCACTGGAACCATGACTACACGATGTTCTCATGCTTTCTAAGTCTGAACAGCTAAATTCAGAAAAATGACTAGAGTGGGAATCTGCTACTGATGGCATACTGTCACTGAGGGACGGTGCCTCAAATTCACTGGAGTTCGTGCTTTGTTGTTCCAACAGCTGAGCATCCATGTCCTCTCTGGTCTCATTTATCTTCATGTTACCCTTTTTTCTCAGTTTACCACTTTTGGATTTTTTTCCTGCTGTTGCCTCTTTGGACCACTTGGTGGCTGCAGATTTACCTTCAGGCAACCCACAGGATGAAGCCCCAGTGTGGCTCCGGGCAGCCCCGTTCTCTTCCACACTACTGCTTCCACTGTTGTGCCGGAACTTGAACGGCTTTGACTCAATATCCACCTGCACTTCCATACTGTTTCCTTCTCTAAAATAAGAGCAACAAAATGAAATTACTTCTGGCTTCATTTTTTAATTCTGTTCATATGAGAGAGCAAAGACAGAGGGACTTTTCTATGAAAATACCAAAGCCTATATAAAGAAGCCTGTTGGGACATTTAGTGCAGGTTACATCCTACTAACGGTAAAACTACATAGAAGACAGCTGTCTTTAGCCAGGTGGCAGCGGCGCACAACTTTAATCCCAGCACTTGGAGGCAGAGGTAGGTAGATCTCTGTGAGTTTGAGGCCAGCCTGATCTGTTAGCCACTGTTGGCCAGGGCTAAACAGTGAAACCTAGTCTTGATAAAACAAAACAAAACAAACTGTCTTTGTTCCTTTTTTGGTTTTTGTTTTGTTTTTTTCTAAGCAGTCCTGTCTGAATTAGAACTCTCTCTGTGGACCAGGCTTGCCTTGAACTCAGAGATCTGTTTGCTTCTGCCTCCAGAGTATTAAAGGTGGGATTAAAGGTGTGCACTACCATAAACAGCTCAAGAAGACTGTCTTAATGTTTCAATCCTTAAAAAGATTTATTATTTGTTTCTACCTGAGTAGAACAGGTGCCAAGAGAGGCCAGAAGAGGGCAACAGATGCCCAGAAAGCAGAGTTACAAGTAGATGTAAACGTGGGTACAGAAGTGAACCCAGGTCTTCTAGACAAGAGCCTCAACTGCTGAGCCTTCTCTCCAGCTCCTTAATGCTTCAAGTTTTAGGTACATTTAATTGTTTTCTTTTCTGAGCAGGACTATCACCATTACTTAACTTCAGACTTTTTTCATTATTTACCAACCTTAATCCCTAAACTAATTAGAAGTCAGTTCTCATTCTCCCTCTGCCCATCTCCTAGCAACCATGTACTTACTTTCTACCTAGATGGATTTGTTGTCTCTAAACATCTCACTGTTTTCTTGGAGACTGTGCCTAGGGGTAGAAATACTTCCTTTCAAATGAACTTTAAAACACTCCAATCTCATAGGAACTTTCTTTCTTACCTGTCCAGAGGGATGTAGGAATTCAGAATGGATCCCGCCATGGCTTTGGTGCTGGCATTATCACTGACTGTCCCCAGGCTCACAGTTCCAGATTCCCCACTGAGACTGTACCGTTCTTTCTGCACATCTGCCTGGACCTCCAACCTTGAAGGGGAAGCATCACACAAACCTCAGCAATCATCATCTTCAAATAATTCAGTTAAAATCTCTAGTAATGAAAAATTTTAAACATTGTAGTTTTTCAGTTCTCACTTATTTGATTATTCTGATTATACTGTAGTGTATTGAACAACATCCAAGAGAAATAAAGAGAACATTATTAAAAGAAAAAACAAAACAGACCTGAATTTAAAGAGCACCATTATATTTTCACTAGGATGCAGTCCTTTGCCATGCTTCAGTACAAAATACAAAATCAGAATATATTAATCAATAAAAAAAAAATCAATTAGTAAATTTTAAAAATCCTCTACTAACTGGATGTGGTGGCAAATGCCTTTAATCTCAGTCCTCAGGAGACAGAGGCAGGCTAGTTACTATGGGTTTGAGGCTAGCCAGTGCTACACAGGGCTTCTCCTTACACTTAAACTGCCAGTCAGACCACCAACACTTCCACCTGGGGTTCCTCCTCAAGTTGCAGTCAAAACCTCACTCCCAACATCCAGGGGTCAGCGCAGAAGCAATGTCTAGGCTTTACATCAATGTACACAATCCCAGTTCCACCAGTCATTTATCAGAGCAACTTCATCAAATGCAATGTTATTTCTCAGAACTTAGTTTTTCTACCAAAGCGTAAGCACCAAACTTAGTACTTTTGAACCTTAGGGTAGTTATCATGTTTTGTATTCAGATTTTTCACCCAATTAATGCCTTGTCTTTAGCAAAACAAAACAAACATCCATTTCTTACCTGTTGAAACAATTTACCATGGCACTTCCTGACAGACTTCCGGTTATACTAGCTCCAGCTAGGGCCATGGTGCTAGCTGTTTCACTCAGGTTGTCTCTAATGGCGCCGATTCGATCCATGTGGCTTCCGCTTACACTCAGACTGCCCGTCAGACCACCAACACTTCCCTCTCCTATGCTAGGGTTGTGCCTTGCTTCTGCTACTGATGTTGTATCTAAATGTAAAATAATTCAAGGAATGAAGTAAGAATGATTACACATTTTCCTGCCTTAAACTCCATGATTTCAGAAAGGATATCAGATTACACAAAGTACAAATCACACTCATAGTTAAAAATAAAGAGAGTTATTTCAGAGTATGCAGCTCAGTCTGAGACTGGCCCTAACTTAAAGATGGTCACTATTCATTGTTGTTGTTAAGACCAGAAGACTTAAGAATTTTAAGTGAACAAATGATTTTTAAAAGGCCTCCCTCGCCAAGCACCAGGTTCCAGTGAGAGAGTCTATTTTCTAGACCTATGAGATTGGGCTAAAACAATCACTACTGGACATATACCCTAAAGACGCACATTCGCATCCCAAAAGCATTAGCTCAACTATGTTCATAGCAGCATTATTTGTAATAGCAAGAATCTGGAAACAACCTAGATGCCCCTCAACTGAAGAATGGATTATCAAACTGTGGTACATCTACATAATGGAGCACTACTCAGCAGTAAGAAAAAAATGATATCCTAAAATTTGCAGGCAAATGGATGGATTTGGAGAATATCCTCCTGAACGAGATATCACAAACCCAGAAAGATAAGTAGGGGATGTATTCACTCATTAGTGGACTCTAAACAAAAAGCAAAGAATACCCAAGCTGCAAACCACAAGCACTGAACAGCTTGGGAACTGAAACATCTTGGACTGGCACCTTGGAGCCCATTCCCTCCAAAGGAACACCTGACCCAGTCTTGATGTTGAGATGAGGAAACTGGACTTGCCTGGAGTGGATGCTGAACTAAGCTACCTTGGAACCTTGGGACCTCCTGCCCTTGCTGAGGAGGAGATAAGGAGATGGGGAGAAGAGAGAGTGACTGGGAGGGACGGGAGAGGAAAAGAGTTTAAACAAGGAGATACAGGGATAAAAAATGAGACTTTATTCAAAAATAAATAAAAAAATAAAAAATAATAATTATAAAAAAAGATTGGGCTAAAAGTTGATTTCTAGAACTAGTTCATAGTTCTAATTGTCTATAAACTATTACAAGATGTGATAGGATTATACTTTAATTTTATAGTACTATTCACATGCTTTGTACTGAGACATGCACTTATTTATGCCAGCTATTACATATCCAATCATGTGACAAAATACAGCAGAGGTGAAAGAATGGGGAGCGATGCCAGCGCGTGTATGTCATTCCTGGACACTGCTTTTATAACATGACCAGGGAAGATTTCTCATAATATCACACTCTAAGAGACTCAAAGGCAGTGAACAAACGAGCCATACAATTATTCAAAGGAAAGAGTATTTCAGGTAGAAAACTACAAGTGTAAAAGTCCAGAAGGAGAGGAGGCTGTTCAGACAGGACGGGCGGAGCGTGAGAATGAGGCCTGGGCACCTGCTCCCCACGCACACAGGGGAAGGGAGACAGAGGGAAAGTGTCAGGGCTCTGAGGCTCTGGCTGAAATGCTTGCAGAGGTGCCCGAGGGTACAACAGGGCTTCACTCTTAGACATTTACCTAGAACAAAGGCTTGTGACAAAATCTGCCGGATAGAGAACAAGCCAGCTGGCCAGCTGACACTTCTCCTGGAGGGTTCACACCCTGCCTTTACTCCTTGGTATTTCTGCCCACTACAGTTCTAGTTTGTATTTCTTTTAATAACATAGGAGACATTCTTGATGTATTGACCATCTGTAATTCTTTTAACTGCATTACTCTTCACATCCTTTTCATAATGTACCAAGCAAAACGTTGTATGAAAAGGTTTTACTTTCCAAATGTATCCTTGGTATAAGAGTTAAGCACTCTGAATCTCTCCATCCTCCCTCACACATGCATCTGCCCTTCAAGTCTCTTTCACAGATATGCTTCTGGAGAAACTACAAGGCCATCAGGCATGCACCTGTATGGGATGGTTCTCAGACCCCAACATGCACCGATAATCCCAGCACACTTGAGGCAGAGTGAGCTAGTTTACACAGCCAAGTTCAGGCCAGCCAAGACGACACAGTGAGACCGTCTCAGAGAGGAGCTAGAAAAGGAAAAGGGAGGGAGAGATGCAAGCCAGCACGAGCACAGTGAGGCCTAGGAGAAGGAAGGCAGGCAGTGGAAACTGATAGACACATTCCTCCTCTGTTAAAGAACTTACCTATAGCTGTGTTAGTTCCACCAACATTGATGTCATTCTCATCATCAAACTCAATTCTGACTCCTTTCCCATTGCCTGCTGAAACTCCACAGCCCCCACTTCGGCAGAGGGAAATGGGAACAACACCATAAACATAAGCTAGCATAATGGGAACACCAATGCCTAAGAGGGAATTAAATTACTGATTAGAAACAAAAACTAAATCACAGAAATATGACCTATAGGTCGTCTCTCAGGAGAAGGTGCACAGGATTTGCTAGAACAGAAGCAAATGCAGGATTCTCAGGTGGGAAAGAGACTCTGTGGACATTTTAAGTGTGAGCCTCCGAACTCAAATGGAAGGAAGGGCTTATTCATCTCCTAACAACAGATATATGTATGTCTGAGGCTTGAGTTATACCACTGAGCCACATACAACCCAGCCCTAAAACTAGGTTCTTGAGTCTACAGCACTTTTAATGAAGTTACTTGAAAAACTTTCTGTAGGTTCTACTTAAACTATTCTTCATTTTAAAAGTAATCATCTTAGCAACATTATAGTTAACAACCCCTTCTGTCAACTTCCTAAGAACTGAGGTAATGTTTTAAACATGCTCTTACCTACAGTCACTGCAGCTACCACTGGAGACACAATTACAGACAGTGTTACACCACCTGCTATGGCCAGATTCCGCTTGTGTTTCGAAACATCTTTGCCTTCATAGCGATTATGAATCTTAAATTAAAAAGGAAATAAAATTTTAGAGAAGAAAAACATTACATATTTAGTTTTGATGAAATTGTCCTCCACATTTCAATCAACAGCCCTAACTCAAGGTAACCTCAGAGGACAAATTGCTCCTTACTAAAGAGCCTGCATACGGAAGGCAACAGCCCTCAGGAGATCTTGTGTTGGAAGTTCAATGCCACCCTGCATACACTCTAGTTTAAAGCTGGCCCACCCAAACCATGAGACTCCATCTCAAAAGACAACACTAGAGTTTCACAGGTTTCTTTCTTAATAAGATTCCCTTGAGCCAGCCCCCAGGAAAGAGTTCCACAATCTTTTTTACTCCTGAAAGTTGAGTCTAAAAAGGCACTGTAGAGAACAAATGTCACTTAAGTACATCTTTTTTTCTAGACAACTTTTAATGACAGAAATTAACAGATGACTCAGAATCTTATCTACTTACAGTTTAAAGAGGTAAAGACAAAGAAAAATAAATCTACTTAGCATCACTGTACAATTCATATTAATTCATAATTAATAAATAGAATTATTGCTTGTGAATTATTAAATAAAACTGGGAAATAGTTTAGTAGCTTTGTTCTTGGGCCCAGCAAGAGCCAAAGTAAAAAATAAAGGGGGGCATCCCCCTCTGCTTCACGACATCCAGTGACCAGCTCCAAACCACACAGCTTATCTAATGTTAGGTCCTTTTTATGTTCTTTTCCCACAGCTCCTTTCTAGCTCATTCCTGGGCACATTCCTGCAGCAGAGCAAGGCCAAGCCTGCATATACAGAGCATGGATCTGTGAGGACAGGCTGCTAAGGGAAAAGAACCCTCCATCAACTTCTGCTCCCACCCCTCAACTCCCCAACCCCTTCTTTCTTTGCTTTAAGAAAGAACCTTGTTATTTGTGTATGTATAGTCCAGGCTGGCCCCCAAAGTACTGGAACTAAGATGTACACCACAGCCTATCAACTCTGGCACCCTTACCCACCAGAGTGGAATAACAGTGACCACATTACCTTATTACTTTTGGTTCAACTTAACTGTTGGCTAATTTTTTTCCTTCCAGTTTCTATGGGTCTTTTACCTACATGTATATTAGCCCCACGTATGTGTCCTATGGCCACAGAGGCCACAAGAGGGCATCAGATCCCTTGGGATTAGAGTTACAGACAGTTGTGCGCTGTCTGTTGGTACTGGGAACTCTTAGTTACTAACCCATTTCCTCCAGAACCCCAAGTCATGGAGCTCAGGCTCTCCTTAACTCACCAGTAGCCAAGCACTGCCTGGGCCCAAATCGCTTTTCTAAACCAAAGTAGTGGGCTGGCAGGATGATTCAGAGGGTGACAGTATTGGCTGTCAAGCCTGAGTGTGCCCTGAAACACCACAGTGGAGGTGGAAAACCAGTTCCAGCAGCTGTCCTCTGATCTCCACTCGGGCTCACACATACCATAAGCAAGTAACTGTAGATCTCTTTATTTTTCACCACACAGATTAGAGGCTGCAATACCTGAGGTACTATAACATTAGGACTAATCAACAGCTAGGTGTGGTGAAACAGGCCTTTCCTTTGGGAGGCAGAGGTAGGCAAATCTCTGAGTTCCAGGCTAGCCAGGACTACATAATGACTATATAGTGAGACACCCCCCACCTCCCCAAAAAGACTAATTCAGGTTTATAAGTCACCTGCCACAAAGTTTGGGCTTTTTAATTATTAATTCGCCTACGAAAGTGTTCTCTTTGTTTTGATTGTGTTAAGACCACATAATTTCTTGACATTCAATTAATTTAATTTAGATGGCAACAGGCTTCTTAGTACTTCATAAATTATCCCATTAATTCTCCAAAAAAAGTTACCTGCTTTTCTAATGATGTTTTTCTAATGATTCAACACTGGGAGGAGAGTGATAGGGTGAGCAAATGCTGGTGTTTGGATTTCCACAAAAGACTTTTTATAACTTATAAATTGTACTTAAAAACAGCAGCAATGTAACAGAGGTAGAAAAGATTTGAACTAGAACATAAAGAATTAAAGAACTGGTTAATTATTCTTTGCTTGAGGGAATGTATTATTTAGCCATGAATTTCTATCTTAAAGATCCTACAGAAATAACTTTAAAAGGATATACCCAAGAGAGAACAATGTTAATTATCCTTCAAACTTTACATCAGACATTGAATCTATAGTGCAGACTATAACAATTATAAAGAAAGATTGCTTTTTATTCACACACATAAACTTGCCAAACACTGAGAGTTTACTGTGTAAAATAGAGACTTTTTGTTAGTTTACTTATTTATTTTTGAGACGTATTTATTTCTGGGCTCGCTTCAAATCTTCTATATTCCAAAGATGACTTTGAACTTCTGGTTCTTCTGCTTCCACTTTCTGAGTTACAGTTATGGGGCACCACACCCATCTGACATGGTGCTGAGAATGACATCCAAGAAATAAAACCCTACCAACAGAATTACATCCCCAGCTCAAAACTTGTATAATGAAGAAACTAAACCTAAGTTCTTTGTTAAAAATAAGCAAAGACATTTCAGCTCTAAGAAGACAACCAAGAAGGAGGTGCTTACCTTTCGGCCCACATACACAGGAATGCCAATGATCATGGCAGGAATGGCAATGCCGGCTATCAGAGCAATCCCAACAGGAGCACCCACAAGGGTTCCCAGCTGCCACAGGATTTTCTTCTTTCGGCTCCAGGGTTTCTTCCCCCAAAACGTACAACCTGATGGACTGAGAGGAAAATAGTCCAGCAAATAACCACATCCCATCAAAGCACAACTACAGAAGGGAGGATTGCCCTCATTTAAAGTCCCAGCTTCCTCTTTCTATTAGTTAATATGAACAGAATATTGCTGATTACAATTTAACATTTATCCACAGTTCATGACCTTTAAAACCTCAGTTTCTGAACAGTATACTGATATAACATAAAATACATTTATTTTATCTTCATTTTAGTCACACAATTATGTAATTATGTCTTAAGTTCACATTGTGGTCTTACTGAGAAAATTTATAAGAAGATTAAAAGCTAGATTAATTATATGAAATAGCAAACATCAGCACTAAAGTTCAACAATAACAATGTAAAAACAAAGGACCCTCTTTCTTCTCTTTGACTTGTTATTAATTGCAAGTTATTTAAGTATGTAGCTTTTAAACTTATGTAATCAGGATGCAATCTACCTCTTTATGTAGCTTATAAATCTCAGGAATAAAAATACTTAGGTTAATACTGTGTAGTGGCTTGAAAGAAAATGGCCCCTAGCAGGGTGGAACTATTTGGTGGTGTGGCCTTGCTGGAGTAGGTGTGGTCTGGCTGCAGAAAGTATGTGAACTTTGAGGTCTCTTTTCTCAAACTTCACTCAGTGTGACAGTCAATTGACTTTCTGTTGCCTGCAAGATGTAGGACTTTCAGCTCCAATATCATGTCTGCCTGCAGGCCATCAAGCTCACATCCTGATAATAATGGACTGAACTTCTCAAACTATAAGCAAGCCACCTCAATTAAACATTTTCCATAACCCTTTTCTTATATTTTTAACTCTACAGTCAGAACCACATGGCTGAAGCTGCCCAGTTCTGCTGCTTACTGGGGCTGGAGCACGGCCCCTTCATTCAGTGACATCTTCACCAGCTTTGTTTTCCTTTACTGAACTTTAGAGCAGGCTGGTCTCAGACTTGGAGACTTGCCTGCCTCTGCCTTCCCAGTGCTGGGATTAAAGGCCTGCGCCATCACACCTAGCTCTAGACATGTCCTTAATTCCTTTTTATTAGGTGGAAGTTTATCTGGGTGGATCCTATCCGGCAGTCACTATTCCCTTTATCCCATTTTTTAATCCCGGAATCTATTTATCTCTTTGAACACAGGATTTAGCTCCATTCCACTCCCTGGTGTTCTTTTTGTCCTCAAAAATTACTTTTTGTAATTTACCCTGCTCAAGTTGCTTTTCTACATTTTAAATCTTCACTAGACTTACTACTGAAACCAATATAATAGAGTCTATACTAAACAGATTTCCTCTGTCAATGGAATTAATCCAAAACTCTTCACTTTAGTCTCAGGCAGACCCTTTGGACAAGGGCAAAAGGCAGCACTTCCCTCACCAAGTAGAACAAGATGAATCTCTAGGTACCACACTCGACTTCTTTGAAACCTCTTGAGTGAGCTGAGGTGCACCCCACCTCTGATAGTTCAGATAACTCTTAACACACAGTCTTCCACTCTCTTACTGGCCTATTAATGTTTAAAGCATTTCATTGCTTTCATAACCCACAGTACAAAAGTCCATATACCACCAAACAAAACATAGTCAGGCCTATCACAGCAATATCCCAGTTGCTGAGGCCAGGCATGTGACAGGGGTGTCCCTGAAATGGAGGCCCAGTAGAGAGAGCATTGTGTGAAACTATTAAGCTGAAGCCTGGATTCCCTTGGAGAACAGAACCCAAGATATTGGAGCTGCCAGAGCTATGAGATACCTGCAGCAGGGAACTGCTAACAGGGAGTGGAGCCAGCTCAAGGGAAATGTGTGTTGCAGTCAACAAAGCTGAATGGAGTTGCAGATCTCAAGAGCTTTTTGACATTAGACATGCAGTTGTAGAGTTTGGAGTTTCTCAATTGGTTTCAGTCTTGTTTTGGTCCAGTATTTTCTCACTATGCTCCATTCCCTGTGTTTTGTAACAGTAATGTACATCCTGTGTCACTGTATATTAGAAGTATGTGATCTGCTTTTTGGCTTTAATTTTACAGGAGACTGCATAAGTCTCATAACAGACTTTGGACTTTGAAACAAGTTTGGGAATGTTATAGATTCTGGGGACTTTGGAAGTTATATTTTGGCATTATAATATGAAAAGTCTTTGGAGGACAATGAGTGCAATGTGATGGTTTGAGGGAAAATGGCCCCCAAAAGGAGTGGGGTACTATTAGGAGATGTTGTCTTGTTGAAATAAGGCTTGGTGGAAGAAGTTCCATCACTGTGGGGGTGGACTCTGAGGTCACTTTTCTCAAGCTTCACTCAGTGTGACTGTGAGTAGAATTTCTGTTGCCTGCAAGATGTAGCACTCTCAGCTGCATCACCATGTCTGCAGGCAGGCCACCAAGCTCCCCATTCTGATAATAATAGACTGAACCTCTGAAAATGTAAGCCACCTCAATTAAATGTTTTCTTTATAAGAGTTGCAGAGGTCCTGGTGTCTCCTCACAGCAATAAATACCAATTAAGACATATTATTTTCAAAACAAAAACTGATATACAATGTAAAGACTATTTGTACATAGCTCTCTTAATAAGCTTACCTTAGATAATGTAAATCGGAGATTTCTTTCATACACAACCAACAAAACTCACAACCACAGACAGCACATGTCATATGATTGCAACTCCCATCATTCATCTTTATTATATAAGCAGCACATCGTGGGCATGGCTTTATATCATCAGCTATGAGGAACACAAACACAGACAAGAAGATATAAAGTGTGTAGAAATGGTTTCTAGATTAGCAGCTGTAACACTGCCCAAACAAATCTTTACACTTACATTCATTAAGTGGCAATTTCAGCCTGCTGCTTTGGTATAGGAAACATTTTCTCTCTTCTTAGGAAATATACTAAATTTTCAGGATGTAACCATTTCCAAACATGGTAGCAAAGCAATGAGAACCAAGTATACAAGAGTTCAGACTCCTGTAAGTTGCTCATTAGTGAGAAGAGGCGCCATTAGGAAGATATCCCTTCATAGTCATCTGAGGCAATGTATACAAATACCTGTTGTGTGAGATTTCTGACCCCATATGGGCCACTTTTCCCCAAAAAATAACTCAGACACTTATATTAATTTTATCCTGTTTGGCCTATGTCTTAGGCACACTGCTAGCTAACTCTTTCATCTTAATTCAACCCATTTCCATTAATCTATCTGGCCACGTGCCTGTGGGTCACCTGGGTCTCTTACATGCTTCTTTGGTAGCTGGATGGAGTCTGTCTTAACTCTGCCCTCCTCTACCTATCTCTGATTTCCTGCCTACTGCTACGGTGCTCACCACAGGCCAAAATGATTCCTTTATTTACAGAATGATTTTCACAGCATATGAAAAGAAATTCCCACCACAAACAACCCCTTTTCTATTATAATAACATCAACTAAGAACAGCTTTAGAATAAATGTAACCATTCTTGTCCTCATGGCTGTTTAGTCTCCATCTTTTCTGTTCATTTATTCAAGTGTTGTTGATACAACTAATGCGTTACAAAATGCACAACAATGCCAAGTTAAAAACACTGTGGCAGATAACCTTGGGTATCAACACAGGATAAGTTAGTCCACCATTATGAATTCTAGCTGCTCTTTAAATAACAGCCTACAGTTATCTAACCATTAGCCATTTATATTCTGTATCTATATGCAGTTTAGAAAATGTATTTACAATGCTAGCCACTGAGTCCAAGTATTTGTTTCATATTTTACTTTATAAACATTAAGCTAATATTCTCTTTTCCTTTCTGCAAGGTTTATGCTCAGTTTTTAACTGCTTTATCAACTAATTTCCTTAGTGTTTTGAATTAGAAAGGCTCACATTAAGTGTTTTAACAATTCAAGCTATTTTGAGCAAAGCTCTAAGTCAAAGACAAATATAAAGTGAATATTTCTAGAATATAAAAGAGTATTTACAAATTAAGATTTAAATGACCCAAAGAACATAACATTTGCATTACAAATTTTAAACATAAAATAGCCAAGAAAAGCTAGGTACATCTAACACAACATGTATATCATAAAGAAATACTAATCCTATCTGTTTAAAAAGCAGCAAACACAAAATTGTAAACTTAGTAAAACATTATAAAATAAATTTTACATTTTGTTGAGGGGGCAACTGCATAGTTCTGGAGTGTGAACTAGATAACAATGCTGTGTCACATCAGAAAGCTGCACACATGCCTGCACCAAAATCCCCAATTTATATACATTTAGCTATAAAAGAACTTTTGGTTATCTTAAGAGATAACCAAACTGAAGTCAAACTGATACTACCTTTGCAGAACTGGTTAGTTAATGCCAGCAAGGCATTCCAGGATAGCATAGTCTCCCAGGGTGACTACTTGGAGGAAGCCAATATTTGTTTAGATAAAATTGTAATGTTCATTTAAAAAGTAACAAAAGCCATTTCAATGGTCCTTCTTGATTTAAAGATGGTTCACACACACTCAAATCTCTAGCAGATTTCTGTGGTGTTTCCATATCTAACATTATAAGAACATGTACGAGGCAGAAATATTAGAACCCTAAAGACATAAGCATTGTAGTGTCTTCATTTTTAGGATGAGAAAAGTGCCTTGCTCAGGTCATACAGAGGAAGAGGAGAATCTAGTTTTAAGTTCAGTCTAGATTCTGGATTCCAAATCTGGTTCTGGAGTCCATGCTATTACTCTACATGCCTGTGTGTGTCCTATGACCAAAAAATAACTCCAGCTCTTCAAGGGAAACATCCAATGGCTACTGCTAACTCTTCAGGAATAGGTCCTTACTAAAATCCTTCTGGATCTACAATTATTATAACTATTGCTAATTTCTTTGCATTATACCTTAAATCTTTGAGAGGAAATAGAAACAAGCCAGTAAAGCATATGTAAATGAAAACCCAAAAATATTAAATAAAACAATAAAGCTTAAAAGACTTTTTCTCAAGCAGGATAAAGTATAAGACAGTCTCTCTTTTTTTACACAAATTTCTATATTTTTGGAATTTTTCCATTGTAATTATCAAGACAAATGTTTTCTAGGAATTAAAATTCCAATGAACAAAGAAAACTCTAGTAAAAGGAAATGTTGGTTTTTACATTAAGAAAATCTGAGATTTAAAAAAAAAATTTAATTTTTTACTTTGAGATTTATGAGATGCATGTTTCCAAACAAATCCCTAGGTAATTTTTAATTTCATTCCAAAGACACCTTCAAGTTCCGTGTCTTCCTAAGTATGATTTTTATGCCCTTATTCCTAAATTGAATATATCTAAAATGTTTTTTAATTTCACAAAATACTTAAATGAAAGACTGAACTTTTGTATGGTCTTCATACAAACAGAAATAATTGTAAACTGGTTCCATTCCAAATTACTAATTTATTAAATACATGTATAAGTTCTATATACCATGCATTTATATCTGTCAAATGACTTATTTTTTAAAGATCAGAGAGGGACTGGGCAGGTGGCTCAGTGAGGAAAGCACTTGCTTCAAGAGCTTGAAGGCTTGAGTCTGAATCCCAGTGTTCCTGCTGTAAGATGGAAGGCAAGGATGGGGGGGGGGGGGAGAGGATATGGGATGATATGCCTGCAAGTTCACAGGCCACCCAGCCTAATGTATAGAGCAAGAAAAACCCCCAATATACCTTGTCTCAGGCAAGCAAAAGATGAGGAACAATACCTAAGTTATCCTCAGTTATTTGCCTGCCTTCCCTCAAACACACATGCACGCACACACACACAGTGTATAAATAGACTTATATATATAGTATATATATAAACATTACCTGCTGCTCCAGACTCCTGGCTGTAACTAATGGATGAAGAACGTATTGTTCTTAAGCGTAAACTCTGGGCTCTTTCCTGTCGAGCAGCATCACAGGTCTGGTTTGGATGCCAGATCTGTTTACAGTGGTAGCAAAACTCTGTCCCACAACCTTCTCGCCCACAGGTTAATTTGGGGCAGCTGGCACATCCAAATGCTATCACAGCATATCTTGAAAGAACAAAGACAATGATTTAAAATGTGACACAAAACAAGATCAATTCAGTAAAAATTTAAGAAGCATCCAATTAAAATGCTACTCAGAAAACACTTTTCAGATATGCATTAATAAAATATCATAAACCCTAACACAATCTCACCAACTTTAAAAAAACAAGAAAAATGATAGTTCATAAATGAAAGTAATATAAATACCTTAAAAAATTCTGAATTCTTTACTTTCAAATTATAACCAGATGTAGGGGTGCATGCATGTCTTTATTATTGACATGCAGAGGCAGAGGCAGAAGCAAGTGGATCTTTGAGTTCAAGGCCAGTCTGGTCTACAAAGTGAGATCCAGGACAAGCCAGGACTACATATATAGTGAAAACCTGTCTTAAAATAACAACAAAAACAATGTCACATGATAATTTAATAAAAAGACTTTTTATTTGAACTAAAGAAAGGTGTTTGGGGTCAAATAAAACATGAAAAATATATTTATGATTAGCCTTAATACTTATTCTCTGAGTAAAAACTTTAAATTTTTTAACTTAAATTTGGGTACTGTGATACATCTGTCCTAGAGAAATTAAATTTTCTTCACACCAACTTTCATAGCAGATGTATGCATAACAGCCCCAACTGGAAAAAGACCAGCTGCCTATAAACAAACAAATGGCTGAACTGTGGTGCATATATGCACACTACAGACTACTCAAGAATCTGACTGACACAAGTAACAAGATGAAAACAATCTCTGCGGAATTACACTGAGTTAAAAAAAAAAGTCTATTTAAAAATGTTACAGACTACACATGTACATGTTACATGTCTAACACTTGAAATGACAAAGTTTTAGAAATGGAGGCTAAATTAATGACTGCCAGGGTTCAAAGAAAACATGGAAGAGAAGTAAACACTGTTAGAAAATGACATGAGGGATTACTGCCCTTTAAAAAGTTTTTTGTTTTAAACTTGAGACAGGCTCTTGCTAAACTGCTGTCTCTGAACTTTCTATTAGTCAGGTAGACCTTGAACTTGTGATCCTGTCTCAGCCTCCAAAGTTAGCCGATACAATATTGCATGAATGGCTGATTCTGTCAACATGGAAAATTGTGATATCCTTGACTGTGATGGTAGACACAAACATACACCTGATAAAAATCCTACGTAGCTATATACATCCCACATAAATTAGCTAGTACATGTAAAAAGGGAAATCTGACTAAAACCAACAGACTGCCCCAGGATTTTGAACATTTAGTCCCCATGCTGTACTGTCTGGGTAGGATCAGAATGTGTAGTCTTGTGGAGGAAGCATGTCCCTGGGGGTGGGTTTTAAGGTGTCAAAAGTCTGTACCATTCCCACTTCACTTTCTCTGCTTGTTGCTTGCCAGCTCTCAGCTGTTCCTTCCACCGTGATCACCTGCCCATGCTTCCCCACTAGGATGGTGATGGTCTCATCCCTGGGCATGGTGTTTTATCATAGCAACAGAAAAGTCATTAATACACTATATCTATGCCAATATCCTTATACAGCAGAAGTGACAATCATATTGTCATACTGTTCTACATCTTTGCAAAACAGTTATGGGGGAGGGGACAAACTGTGAATGATATATAAGTGTATATACATACAATGTTACAAATGAACTGTCAAAAAGCTTTTTAGCTCTTTTTTGAAAGTAATATCAGGGCTGGAGAGATGGCTCAGAGGTTAAGAGCACTGACTGTTCTTCCAGAGGTCCTGAGTTCAATTCTCAGCAATAACATGGTGGTTCACAACCATCTATGGTGTCATCTGGTACCCTCTTCTGTACATTGTATGCATAATAAATACAATCTTAAAAAAAAAAGTTTAAAAAAAGAAAATAATATAAAATAAATCAATCTATATTTAAGTTCTCGGTTTTTTTGTGTTTGCTTGCTTTTTAAATATCAAACATTTCCTGGAAATTTAGGGGAGTTTTTGGTGTTGTTGCTGCCAACAAAATTTAAGTAATAATCATAACTAAGTTTATATCAAATTTCAAGACATAACTGTGCAGCATTTTAAGAAGGGCATTCTTTCCTTTCTGACTTAATACTCCCTCAAGCATCCTATTTTTCAAACTTTGCACCTTAAATTCTGTTTTACTTCTGGAAGAATTTATAGTAAAAATACTATGAAATTAATGGCAATTTAAATCAAAACAGTAATTTGGCAGAACTTCACTTCCCTTGGTTTTAAGGTAACCAAGGAGGGGCTACAGAGATGGCTGAGCATTGTTCTTCCAGAGGACCTGGGTTAGATTCCAAGCATCCACATGGTGGTTCATAACTGTTCATAAATCCCCGAGATTACAGGGGATGTGATGCCCTCTTCTGGACTCCATGAGCACTGCACACTTGACATTGAATACATGTGGTATACAGACTTAGATGCAGACAAAACACCAGTACATATAAAAATAATACGTATTAAAACATCTTTTTAAAAGGATAGCTAACTCATTGCAGTCCCAGGGGCAAGAAACCTATGCTTTATTTTCAACCTTAAAATGTATGGTTTAAAGTTAAATTTTCATATACAAATGGTAATTTTAGTGAAAAGGAAAAGACATTTTATTCTAAACCTCTTCTGTATCTTATCTTTTACTAAAGGAATGAAGGAAGCTAGAAGAAAAGGAGCAGAACAAAAGATGAGAGGAAATTCAAGGCTAATGCTAACATCAGCTGCTTTGTCCTGTCTGTGTTTTTAAAATGGCAGCAATTGGAAATACGACACAGTGGTAAAGCTGCTCTTGCAGAGGACCCACATTTGATTCTCACATCCATCTACAGGATGCTCAAACTATGCATAGAAGTTTTATGTTAGTGGGTAAAGATTTTTATATAATACCAATATCACACCTGTAATATTACCAGCTACATATAAATTATGTTTTTAATCTCTAGAGAGTCAGAACTAATGTAAAAATAAAGGGACTCTAACTAGTTTAACATCCTTAGTAGTTAAGACTACTGACAATCATCAATAGCAACTTACTGCATAGCCAAATTAATGAAGGATAATTTTTTACTAAATTTATATTAACTGTGGTGATAAAGTTTATATTTAATAAAATCAGCCTGGAATATCAGAGAGAGAAAATAGACCAGTCCACTCTCACCTAGCTAACTTCTCAGGGTAAAAGCTATCTTCCAGAGTTCTCAGTCTGGCTAGTTGTTTCTACAGAATCCCACACCATCTGCCTACACCTGCCGTTAATATCTTCTTTGCCCAGTTGTTTCACTTATGGGTTCAACTCTGCTTCATAATTCTAGAGTTAAGACTAAAGGTGTGAGCTACTACTGTTTAGTAGTTAGGCCTTAGACTCACAGAAACATAGATCTCTGTCTCTGGAGTTATGAGATTAAAGGCGTAGGTCATCACTCAGGTCTTTCCTGTGCTGGGATTAAGGGTATGAGTTACCAATCTCTGACCCTCATGGCTTGACTGTTGTCTGATACTCCAGACCGATTTTATTAAATATAAAATATATCACCACATATAACCACCATAAATTCATTTTTAACAGAATTTATTGAATTAGGTGTTCCTATTTTGTTTCTCTTAGTGTTAATCTCTCTACTGTAAGGTTTACTTAATTTTAATAGATAATGTGGCAAGTGAGTAAATTATCCATGTTTTATTTTCTTCTTATTTTACCTTTTACTTTTATAACTACCTCTGTGATCTGCCCTGATTTTGTTTACTGTATTATGTATGGTGACAAGAAATGTAGAGCTATTTATCAACCGAAGGTTGGTGGGTCTTTAGCTCTGCTGCCTCACTTTATGCTTGCCATGTTTCTAACACTCCATTAAATAACTTGTGTCCTGGGGTTCTATGACGGATACTCTGAAAACCACATTCTTCCTCCACATGAAATATACAACAGAAATCATTTTTCAGTGTTTGAAGTGTTTTATGAGATCATTAGATACGATAGTTTTTAAAAAGGGTAGGTAAAATGTTTTGCCCAACTCTAAATTAAATTTGAGAAGATAGACTGTACTCTTGTACCAGTGAAAATACTGTGCAGCAAGTAGACCACTGGCTCAAGAGTGATACAACCATTTGAAAGCACTGCTCATTAATCCCATTTTCTAGACATAGTGTAATTTATCATAGATCCCAGAGTTTGACTCTGCCATTACATCTGGGCGCTCAGCCTGCGCCTAGTTTAAAGGGTTACCTTCTTTTACATACACAGACACATTTCTACCTACCTTTGAAGCAGAGTCTTATGCAGCTCTGGCTGGCTTTGAACCTACTATGTGGCTGAGGATGATTTTGAACTTCTGATTGTCCTGCTTCTACTTCCCAAGCATTAAAACTGTAGGCATGCACCAACATGCTCAGTTTTCATGGTGCTGGGAATCAGACCCTGGACCTCATACTTGCTAGGCATGTACTTTACCCACTGGACTATATTCATAAGCCCTTACATAGTGTCTTTAATGTATGCTTTTGTTATAATTGAAACTATTATCAGAAAGCAATAATTCAATTCTGATACTGTATCTGAGACTTACACAACTAATAAATTCATGAATTATTAAGTAACTAAGTTTTTAGTGCTTTGTATTACACAGTAATCCTTGGTAGACAGTTGTGTTCACTGATTTACCCAGATGGGAAATAATTTTTTCCACTTAAAATCAGGAATATAGACATAGATGCAATCTGAAAACTTACTCAACAAGTTTTGAAAAATTCATTTGATTCAGGCAATAAATTCTGAAACTATAATTTAATAAACTCACATCCTAGCTTTTCTTGGATCTATAATCAATATAGAAATTCAGGGTTTTCATAAACTATTTATATATGCGGTACTTATGGTATGTTAGATTTTATTATTCATGAGTTTTACTATCTTTTTAGTAGTCTTGTATGTGTTTTTATGTGACCTGTGTAGGATATATACATACAGGTATGTTGGAGGCATATGCATGTGAGGTCAGAGGCTGATAATGACTGTCTTCCTTCAGTCCCTCTCTATTTAACTTAGACTTGGTCAACAAGCTTCAGGAACCCACCTGTCTCTTCCTGGCCCCTAGCATGACGTTACAGTCTTTCTACATGGATTCTGGAGACCCAGACTCAGACTTCATGCTTGCAAAGGAGTCATCTTACCAACTGAGTTCTCTCCCCATTGTGGCTTTTACTATAAAGGGCATATAACTTACTTAAAGAAAAAAATATCTGCTTTTTTCTTAGTTCTGACAACTTGCACAACATGCAAGATGCATTACATAATAATCAAATACATATGCAAAATAATTTTATCGTAAATGTTGAGGAAATGACATTTGTCATTTAGAATTTGAGGTAACAAATTATTTAATTCCCATGTGTAGCAATTCTTGAGACCTGAAAATGTTCATACAAGAACAAAAACACACCGATTTATGGTATAAAATGTTGTTTTAAAAGGTCATTTATTTACGACAACAAATAATCCTAACACCGCACATTCTGTTATCCCCACATGGATGAGGAAATTCAAATTTGCTATAACTTAATCCTGTTCCCAACCATCTGACTAGTAGTTGTCTTCACAAAATGCAGGTAAAAAATTAACAGAGACAAAATAAAAACAAGTTAGGATTTCTGAATTTGAATACTTAGTATGGTAAATACTCAAAATGTTTTGTTCTATGAATAAGTTATTTGGCATGTTAAGACTGTTATTTAGTCTACAAGAAAATTCTGATTTCATCCCTAGAGAAAAACAAATTAAGAAAGCCAAATGATATGTTCTCACCCACAGTCTGGAGCTGGACACCACCTACAGTCAGGATCTGCAACAAGCCATCGTCGAAGCATAAATTCTTCATATTTTTCCATTAAGACATCATCACTTAATATTAAACGAATGTCATGGGGATTAAACCGTTCAGTACATTCTGGACAACTGATATTAACTCTACTTTCAGAGATTTCTATCCTTAGGTATTGTCGTAAGCAATCCACACAAGATCTATGATGACATGTCATTATATCTGGAAATCTGTCTTTAGAATGCCTCAAAAGGCACAAAGGACATTCTATGAAGTCTCCAATTTGTTTGCTGATAGAAGTCAATCCATTGTCAGAAGAGGTATTTGTAGAGAAAATGGAGTTCTTATCAGTACACATTTCAGAATGTATACTTTCAATACTTGCAATTCCATCCACTCCGCCATTGAGTTCCCTTGATTTACGCTTGTTGTCCTTTTTCCTCCGAAAGAGAGAGCCTATTGAAATTCTTCTCTTTTTGGGTGCCTTTTTGACAGAAGGCAAGCTCACAGATGAGGCAGAAGACTGAAGATCTCTATCTGAACCCATTTGCCGATGTAAACTCATGTCTAAAATGTTCATTAGAATTGAGTTGGGGTCAGGGTTCATATGCAGCCCTTCATTATACGTAAAAATAAAGCTTATTGTTTGTTCTTGTATTCAGATTAAGTCATGATGTAAAAAAAAAAATTCTATTGGCTCCTTCAGAGACTCTTCAAAAAGTTCAACTAGAGAAGACTGTTGTCACAAATGTCCTAAAAAAAACAAAAAACAAACAATTTAACTACATTTTTATGTGTATTTTTTTTATAATCTTACAGGTTCTCTGTGAAATTTTTAACAAGTATATTCTATAACCATTAGCTTAAAATTAAAGTCATTAGTCTACAGAAAAATACACAATGAATGTTAAAATCAGACACAGATACTCTGTAATCCTAACACAAGGTTTTCTACACTTGAACGGAAACAACTGTTAAGGTTTTAGGTGCTATCACTATTACTGACTTACATGATTCCTCACTACCTTCAACTTGTTGTTAATTAAGAATAAAAATTGCAGACTGATGTGGCACGTCTTTATGCTGTGAATAAAGGGACAGGACAGTTTTGGCCTATGGTGGGCACCATAGAAGTAGGCGGGAAATCAGAGCACAGATAGGGAGAGGAGGAGGAGTCGAGGGAGACTCGATCCAGCCGCCCAAGGATCAACCTGTAAGGGAACACAGGTGAGCCATGGGCCACGTGGTGGACAGATTAATGGAGATGGGTTAAATTAAGACGAAAGAGCTAGCTAGCAATGTGCCTGAGCCATGGGCCAAACAACATGAAATTAATATAAGGATCTCTGTGTTTCTTTGGGACTCTGGGATTGCTGGTCCAGGTAAACAGTGGCAGGCAGGATTGATTGTGGGGCTAGTCTGGGCCAGAAACCTCTTTTAACAGCAAACAAAAGACGACAGAAATGATTTTGTCTATTTAGTCAACAGCTTATATGACTCTGAAGAAAAACATCCTAGGTATAGGGACTCTTATATTCCAGAAACAATCACTTACTATGATTTCATAATTATGGTAATGTGGTATGTTATAAGGATGGCAATAACAGAACAGAATATGGTCCTTTAAAAATCTCACATAAGAGATGGTGGTTTTGGCACACACCTTTAATCCCAGCACTAGAAAGGCAGAGGCAAGCAGATCTCTGTGAGCTGGAGGCCAGCCTGGTCTACAGAGTTCCAGGACAGCCAAGGCTACACAGAAAAACCCTGTCTCAAAAAACAAAACAACAATAAAAAAATTCACTTATTATATTTAATTTTTAACAAAGGTGACTTTTCAGAGCACTAAAAAAATAGTCTTTTAAAAATTATTTGAGAGAGGATCAGGAATTTGACCTATAGCTCACTTGCCATACAAGCCTTGTAAACTGGATTCTATTCCTGGGACGTACACGATGGAAGAAAAAGTTGAACTGCCTCCTGAAAGTTGTCCTCTGAATTTCACCATGTCATATGAACATGGAAACATACAATGATAATAAAATAATTTTTAAAAATTACAGCAAAGTCACAAATTTAAATATAAAGAAGCTCTTAGAAGACAAAAAATATTTCAACAAAAAGATTTCTTATTCAGAACATTTCAAGTTCTGATTATAAAATAAAAGATGGCAAATGACAAAAGAAAAGTCCAAGAAACAAGTATTAATGGTTTGGGAGTAGTCATGAGCCACAAACAACTAATAACAGTGTCAATCAAGAACAGGTAAAGAACATTTAGAAGTATGTAAAAACAGACAAAAGAGAAACGAGCAGAGGGCATACATAACAAACACTTCACAAAAGCACAACCTCATTAATCATCATTACAGGTACACAGTCAGGCCACTGTACACCTAGTAGATAGCTAGCTAAAACTGGGAGACTGGTATTTCCAGATGTTGACAGGGATGTGGAGTGAGTACTCTCTCATGTGGAGAAAATAAGATGGCACAACTACTATGGAAACTAACAATATCTCCAAACTAGAGCATATGTATACTCACATTTCTAATCCTAAACAAAACCATACACAATAAACTGAGAATCTTGCTTAGCAAAGAGTAATCTTTCTTACTATACACGTATACTTTAGATAACAGCAGCAGTAAGAACACAATGTAGTCTGGGAGCCACACAAAAACTCAAGCAGGTGGCTTTGAGTATTATACAATTAGAGAGGAAATACCTCAACAACAATCACAACTAAAGAAATAAAAATCCAACCATTATATACTATTGTAGTAGATTCTAAAAGTTGTAAAAATGGTTGACAGTTCAGTTAAAGAATCACTTCATGTCTTGTTAGAAGAATCTAAGCACAATTTGTGTATGTGTGTGTGTGTGTCTGTGTGTGTAAGAGAGAGAGAGAGAGAGAGAGAGAGAGAATTTAGCAATATTTTAAAATAAATATTCTTAAACCCAGGTGCCCAACTTACAATGTTCAAGTGAAATAATAACATATATTGCAAATAAATCTATCTATTGCTGTATAGTTGGTTAAAAAAATAGAGGGAAAAGAGCAAAATAACAAAATCTTCATGTAAAACTGGAAAATAACATTTAAGCCTGGCAGTGGTGGCATACACTTTTAATCCCAGCACTTGGAAGCAGAGGCAGATAGATCTCTGAGTTCGAGTCCAGCCTGGTCTACAGAGTGAGTTCTAGGACAGCCTGGGCTACACAGAGAAACTCTGTCTTGAAAAACCAATAAATAAGTTAATAATGTTTGAGTATGCAACAGTGCACTTAAATGAGCAAACTATAATCCAAATGCAAGCTATGGAAAGACTCGTACAGAATGCTGAAGAATGACAATCACAAAACAGTATATACAGTATAAGACCATTTGTAGAACAGGGATATAATCTTTGGTATCCTTCTGGTTTTTAAAATGTTCCTCAGGGCTGGAGAGATGGCTCAGCGGTTAGGAGCACTGACTGCTCTTCCAGAGGACTGGGGTTCAATTCCTAGCACCCACATGGCAGCTAATAACTGTCTGTAGTTCCAGTTCCCAGTTCCGGGCAAACACCACGGCAAGTAAATAAATGAAGTTTTTAAAATGTTCCTCAGTGATATGACTGCATACTCCACTTAACCACTAATACTACAGACACTTTTGCTGTGGAATACTTATTGTTCTCATTGTCAATAAAAAGCTGACTGGCCAGTAGCCAGTAGTCAGTAGTCAGGCAGGAAGTATAGGTGGGACAACCAAACTGAAGATGCTGGGATGAAGGAGGGCAGCCAGAGCAGATACCAGCCAGCCAAAGAAGCAGGATGTGTAGAAAATAAGGTAACAAGTCAAAAGCCACAAGGCAGAGAAACACAGGTTAATTTAAACGTAAGAGCTAGCAACAAGCCTGAGTTACCAGCTGAAAATTAATATAAGCTTCAGTGTGTTTATTTGGAAGTTGTTGGCAGGACAAAAACTTCTGTCAACACATTCTGTTAAAAACTCACTTAAAAACAAATTTCTATAGGTTGCCTTCTGTCCTCCCAACTGAAACCATATTCTCCAGTCCTCACCATGCTATGGAGGCAGTGAAACTATTTTCATTAAAATGATCACTGACTTAGTTTTGCATGTGTTTTGAGACATGGTCTCTCTGTGTATCCCCACCTGTCCTGGTCACAACTTCAGTAGTGTTGGGATTAAAAGTGTGCACTATCACTGCCAGGCTAGTTTGTTTGTTTCTGAGAAAAGGTCTCACTATATAGTTCTAGCCGTACTGGAACCCACTATCACTATGTAGACCAGGCTGGCCTTGAACACACATATATCCACCTGCCCCTGCCTTTCAAGTGCTGGGATTAAAAGTACATGCTACCATATGTTGTTTTTTAAAAATGTAGGTCTATGTTTGTGTTAACTGTGTGTAGGGTACATGCATGTGTATGCGGGTGGCCATGGAGGTCAGAGAAGGACATCAGATTCTCTGCAGCCTAAGTCACAGGGGCTTCCTGACACAGCTGCTGAGAACGTAAGTCTTCTAGAAGCACAGCAAGTACTCTTAACTGCTGAGCTATTCTCCAGTCCCAAGACTTATTTTTAAAAAATCCACACAACTGGGCTGGAGAGATGGTTCAGCGGTTAAGAGCACTAACTGTTCCTCCAGAGGACCTGAGTTCAAATCCCTAGCATCCACGTGACAGCTAACAACTGTCTGTAATTACATGCAGGCAAAACACCAATTCATATAAAATAAAAATAATTTTTTAAAAATCCACACAGCTTAATGAGCACCCTTTGGAGAAATGATGTAAGGGAATTATCTATAAACATGTGACTAAAGAGAACTGGGATGCCTCAGTAACAAGAACTTTGGTGGAATCTCAAAGCTGAAATCTTGCCCTCCATGTACTAACATTGAGATTATTACTTTTAACAAGATACACATATTTTCTATCTGGACTTTAGTGACCTAAAGAACCATCCACATACCAATTATAGTTATAAGCCTTTCTTCATAAAATTTACCTGTTACTTTGTCTTGATTTCCACAAAACATAAGAGGGGCATCATTGAGAAATTATGGCAAATGACAGCCTAATAAAAAATTCACCTTTAAAAAAAAAAAGAACCATCTTGCAAGCCATATGAACAAGATTAAAAAGAGATCTACATAACAGCAAATTCAGAAGCTCTAGTCAATGTTTCATTTTACCACCCCAGAAGAGGAACACAAGCAGTTTACTTTTCTCTCCTTAATGATTTGAAATTCACAAATTTTAGCTATAAACATCTTTTATTATTCTCATTTTACAGATGAAGGAACAAAAATTCTGAAACTATCAAATTTGTGGCTCCATTATCAGACCTCCTAGACTGTGCATGTGTGTATGGGCATATATATACATATCAAAAATTTAATATATATAAAACCCCAATTTCTTCAAAAATAGTCTACAAAAACTAATATAAGGCCCACTGGGTTTATACAGAATATGCTATAGGAGATCCTAGATATTGCCAGGCATGGTGGCACATGCCAAGCCTTTAATCTTAGCAGTCAGGAAACAGAGGCTGGTGGCTCTCCTTGAGTCTGGTCTACATAGTAAGGTCCAGGACAGCCAGAGCTACATGAGATCCTGTCTCAAAAACAACAAACAAACCCAAAAATGATCCTCGGTATGGGGTTCGGGAGATGGTCACTGGGTAAGAGCACTTGCTACACAATACACAAGCATGTAGACCTGAGTTTAAATCCATACACAGAAAGCTAGATGTGGCACTTGTACCTATAGCCCCAAAACTGGGGCAGGGAAAGATAGAAGTAGAGACAGGACTGCTAGGACTTGCTGGCCTCCTCTCTAACTAAAACTGAGTTCCAGGTTCAGTTACAGATTCTGTCTTTTTCTTTTTCTTTTCTTTTTTTTTTTTTTAAAAAAAAACTTTTATTTATTTATTTGCCTTGGTCTGAAACTACAGACAGTTGTGAGCTGCCATGTGGGTGCTGGGAATCGAACCCGGGTCCTCTGGAAGAGCAGACGGTGCTCTTAACCGCTGAGCCATCTCTCCAGCCCCGATTCTGTCTTTTTCAAGGGAATAAGGCAGAGTGCAATAAAGGAAGATACTTGACTGTTCTTCTCCAACTTCTACATGCATACATGGGCACACATATACATACATATATGTACACACACAAACCTCATTAGGTCACAGATGCTGCCCTTGTAGAGGGGATCAGCTGTGCCTTCCCTATCTAGTACCTTTCCTAAACTACTGAATTCCTAAAATGTAGCCGCCCCTAGTAGGATAGGACAACAGAACTAGCTTTGTAAATTACAGCCTTCTATCCTATCTAGCACCTCCACTAAACTATTACTTAGAGACTTCTCACTCTAAACTCCTGCCCCCAAAGTTTAGAAAAGTAAAGAATTTTCTTTGTTCAGTGAGTTGCTGTTGGATATCCTAACCCACTGTAAGTGGCCAGCATGGCTAAGATAGGCAACACACTCCTGTCTATGGAACCTGAAATCTTTATGATTTAAATCTCTCTCAATCTCTCTCAACTCAGGTGCTTGCACTGTACAACAAAAACTTAACCATTTTAGAATAAGAACAAATCATAAAGAACACAGAAAGACTCACAACTTACTTGTTAAGCCACAAAACATTGATAACATGAAGAAAAGCAGCAACAGGAAAAAGAATTTTGATTAGTTTGTAAGAGAGCAGGTTCTAAACCAGCAGACTGAGTACAGAGGAGCACCAACTAATCCACTGAGGGCCTGGGTAGAGAAAGAGAAAAGGTGGGTTTGTCCTCTGCCTTATTATCACTCTTCTCCTACTCTTGGGATTGAGAGCTCCTGGTTTCCAGGCCTTTTGAACTCAGACCAGAACTCATAACACTGGTTTCTCTAGTTCCCAACATTTGCAGTTGGACTGGCATTATACCAGTTTTCTTCAGCCTTTAGCTTGCAGACAGCAGATCATGTTATATGCTTCTGTCATCATAACCACATTACAAAACAAAATCCTTTCTGTGTCTCTGTAACATTTGTTTCTCTGGAAAACTCTAATGGATGCAACCTCCATGATAGTAATGCCTACCTACTTAGTGAGATTCTTTGCCCAAGAATAAACATATGGATCAGTAATTAAACATACTAGAAGAGCTTGGCCCTTGAGATAGAGTGAAATAACTAGGCACCATAAGTCACTTCATGTATGTTACAAGGAACTCTAGTCATCTGTTAATGAAACAGTGAGAAATGTCTCTTCTTTTCCCACTTAACACAATTCCAATTGTATATACTTTCACTGCTTTAACTGAAGATAAATGTAAGTTATTCTGTCTCTCTGGAACCTCACACAATGTACAGAATAGTATTTGCTACATAAATGTTTTGGGCTTACTACTACTGATGTGTCCTTATTAAACCATACAGTCTTTCTACACATAAATTCTGTTTTGTTTTTGAAATCAGTGTTTCTCTGTGTACCCCTGGCTGTCCCAGAACCAGAGAACCGCTTACCTCTGCCTCCAGAGTGCTGGGATTAAAGGTGTGCAACACCACTGCTTGGTCTAGTGTAAATTTTTAAACTGTGAAAACAATCTTTTTTATTCCACAAATTGCTATGGGATTGAGAGGTCATGTTAGTACCATAGTGAGCTTCTCTTGCCCCAGCCTCTATTATGCCCGGGTTTCAGTTAAGTTTCAATTTCTGTTTAGATCTTAGCTTCTGTTTCAATTTCTGGTAAAGCAGGTGAGGGACATATTGCAAACCAGGCATGATTCAGCACTGACAACCACAGTCAACCAGAAACATATTAGAGTGCCTGCTGGCCAATCATGTTTAGAATAACCTAACTCCCTCTTGGCTGTCTATAAAAAAAACCTATGAGTTTCTCTGGGGGTCGCCACTATGCTGTTGCGTGGCTGACCTCTACATGCAGAAATTCTTCTTTTGAGAAATAAACCCTCTTGCTTTTGCATATGTGAGTGGTGGTTTTTATGAGGGGTGATCTGCAGACTCTAACATTATATAATAAAATATGCTAAATATCTTGACACTAGAATTTCAAGAATTACTGATTAAAAGTATTTTATTGATAAACTCTAATCATGTACTTAAATAAATGACTTATACTTCATTAGAGATAACTTTGGAAATAAAGAAGGCTAGGTAAAAAATGTCTACAGGCTAGGACTAGGGAGACAGCTGTATGTCAGTTCATTACCCAGAATCAAACTTTAAAAAAGCATAGAATGCTAGTGAGTTCATCTCCCCTCAAAAATATACATTCCCACAAAGTCTACAGACTAAAATAATACTTGAAGAGAAAATCTCTGATGGTGGACCTTCCCTTACTAATATAAAGACACAGACTAAAATAATACTTCAAGAGAAAATTCCTGATGGTGGACCTTCCCTTACTAATATAAAGACCTCGTTTTATGTAAGAAACTTGGTGCCGCATCAGTTATCCTTTTTAAAAATGTATTTGATTGTACAGCAATTTCCCAATGAAAAAATTTTATAATTTACATCTTTATGACCTTTGTCTTTTTTCCACTTACAAAAGGCTTACCCATTTCAAGACTATACTTTTTTAATTAATGGACTAGCAATAGCTTCAAATACTTGCCACTAACAGACCACCTCAGCCCAGTCCCTGGAACCCGCGTAGTAAAGGAGAACCTCCATTTATAGGCCATGAAACAAACACCCATCCATCCCACAATAAATAAATGTAATTTAATGTGTAACCCCGCTGCCCTGCAACTTGCTATGTAAACCAGGCTGGCCCCACACTCACAGAGCTGCTTGTTTCTGCCTCCCAAGCACTGAAAAATATAATTTAAAATAAATAAAACTCTATCATGTATTCTACTACTTCTAAAATTTATTTTTCCCTAAATTTTGGATTCATTAAAAATTTTTAATGTAAACAAAGAATCAAACTTTTACTTCTAAATAAAGCCATGTCTTGGTGCGTGAATTCCCTACTACCTTTTAAATGACATGAACTTCTAAGTAGACTACTAAGATGTGTTCCTGGTACTTCTTTCCCTCAATGCTCATCAACATCTCTTATTATAGCAACAGTTTTTTGAGTAGCAAAAACTACTAACTTAAATTTATTTCATTAATAAACAACTTAAAAATGCATTTACACACATCCCTTATCCCTACTTTATCTGTTCACTTTTTGTTAGTTTTAAAAAATATTCTTTCTTTTTTAAAAAATTTATTTTTATTTCATGTGTGTGATGTGAGATGTCTTTCTGTATGCTATGAATGCCATTGGATAATAAAGAAACTGTCTTGGCCTACGGTAGACGTCTTAGAAGTAGGCGGGAAATTGGAGCACACATAAGGGAAGGAGGGCGGAGTAAAAAGGAGATGTGATTCAGCTCCCCAAGAAGCAAGATGTAAAGAAATAGGTGAGCCACTGGCCACATGCAAGACAAGATTATTGAAAATGGGTTAAATTAAGATGCAAGAGCTAGCTAGCAATATGCCTGAGCCATAGGCCAAGCAGAATGTAATTAATATAAGACTTTGTGTTTCTTTTGGACTGAGAGTCTGCAGGTTTGGATCATGGGCTGGACAGGCCAGAAACCTATTATTACTCATGTGCATTCATGTTTTGCCTGCATGTATATCTGTGTGAAAGTGTCAGACCCCCAAAACTGGATGAACCTGGTTCCTCTGGAAGAGTACTCAATGCTTAACTGTTGAGCCATCTCTCCAGCCCTTTCTGTTAGTTTTTACATTGAAACACTGTTCCCTTTTAATTAAAAAAATTCAATATTTACCTTATCCAAATGTGATTTTTTAATTTGATGTTTTGAAATATATAAATTAAGATTTTTTTCTCGTTCCCCTTTTTTAGACTGGGATTTTTCTGTGTAGTCCTTGGACTGACTCACTCTGTAGGCCAGGCTGGCCTTGAACTCACAGAGATCCATCTGCCTCTGCCTCCCAAATGCCACCATCGCCTGGTAAAATTAAAATTTTTAATTGTCACACTTATAAAACTCCTTTATACATTTTGACTGCTTTTTATGCTTTCCAAAGCCTTTCAGAGGAGCCAATGAGATGGCTCAACAGGTAAAGCTGTTTGCCAAGTATGATGACCTGAGTTCAGTTCTGCAAACTGAAAAGTTCCCTGACCTTCATATTCATTCCTAAACACATAGGCCCCACCCACTTCTTCAAGAAGTGTAATAAAATAATTCTTTCAAAGATGGAGCCAATTTGTGGTGGTCTAAAAGAAAATGGTCCCCAAAGGCTCATAGGGAGGGGTACTATTAGGAGGTGTGGCCTTGTTGGAGTAGATGTGGCCTTGCTGGAGTAGGTGTGGCTTTGTCAGAGGAAGTGTCACTAGAGGGTGAGAAGCTCAAGCCAGGCCTAATAGCTCAGTCTCTTCCTGCTGCCTTTACATTAAGATGTAGAACTCAGTTCCTTCTCCAGCACCATGTCTGTCTGTATACTGCCTTACTTCCTGACATGACCTCTGAACTGTAAGCCAGCCCCAATTTAATGTTTTCCTTTAAAATAAAATGCTTTATAAGACCTTGCTGTTCTTTATAAAACCATAGTCCTTCACAGAATAACTAAGACACTATTGTTCAACATACTTGCCATTTCTGGGGCTCTTCATTTACCCATGCTGACCATGGCCATTCCCCCAAATATGGTATCATCTTCCTATAGCCTCAGACCTTTCTTTAGCACTTTTTGGTATGCAGATCTCACAGCAGTAAGCTATTTTCATTAATTCCCCTATAGGGAATGTGATTTTTAATTTATATACTTTGTATTAAGCACTATATTGGTTTTCTTTCTTGTTGCTGTGATAAAACACCCAATCCAAAAAAAAAAAAAAAAAAAAAAGCAACTTAAGGTTTATTTTGGATTCATAATTCAAGAATGTAGTTCATCACAGCAAGAAGTAAGGCAGTTGGCCTCAATATGCACACGCGCACGCACACACGCACACACACACACAAATAGAGGTTACACTGCATCTAGTTAAATAAATATCAATGCTCAAGTTGATTTTTCCTCATGATGCTGCCCACACTCAGGGTAGGTCTTCTTTCTCCAGTTAAACCTTTCTAAGAAAACCTTTATATATAACCAGATATATATATTCATGTTGACTCCAAATTCAATAAAACTGGTAATGATAATTAGCTATCACAAGCAGTTTGATTAAGATGAGCTTAAAGTCTATTTTCTTTGTATTAATTCTGTTTGAGACTCACTGAACTTCTTGGATTTTAAGTTAATTCAAACAAATTAAGGAAATACTACTTTTGATGTATTTAACTCTGACATTTTCTCTCTTTCTCCTTCCTATAGAAATGTCCAAGTGGTCAATATGCTAATTTTCTGTCTCTTTCCCCCCCCCACTCATTAACTTGGCAAGCTTTTATTATGCTACCTTCAATGTATCAACCTTTTCTTTTGCCATCTTCTACCTGCTATAATTTCCATCCAGTATGTGTGTATCTATGTAAGTTACATGTGTGTGAATGTTCTCAAAGACCCTAAAAAGATGTTGGATCCCCTGAAGTTGTAGTTACAGTCAGTTGTGAGCTGTTGGATGTATGTGCTGGGTATCAAACTCAAGTCCTTTGAAAGCACAGCAAGTGCTCTTACCCTGCCATCACTAAGCCATTTCTCCAGCCTGAAATGGCTTTTCTCACCAGTATAGTCAACCACTTGGAAATTTGGAATACATTATCAAATACATACAATTCTTAAAACTAAATACAGAGTTTTCAGTCTTCTTTCATCTACCTAGGTAGACAAACCTAACTCTAGTGATCTAGTATTAAAAATGGAACAAATATTTCTAAAATATTACTTCTGAATATGGGGGAAAGGAACAAATCACTAGCATAGATAAGTATCCATTTTCAAAAATCACTCCAGATTTGAAAAGTACCATTTTCTAAGGCCATATATACATCTTCTACCCTAAGATACTTTCTGAGTCCCACAAACAGAAACTACAAATTCAGAATAAACTATTCCCACATCCAAAGCCTCCCAAAAGAGGTATGTCTTGAACAGCTTCACACTTGCCATATTTACCCATTTAAGCCTTGTTCTTTACTGAAAAGTAGAGTAGAATGGTGTTCTGTAGTTTTAGTCAAACTCATTATAAATAATATAAACAATAAGCTGCTATAAAAGAAGGTAGTATTTGTCCAACTGGGAAAAGGAAAAAGAAAAATTAAAAACATTCTGGCTAACTCAACAAACAATGTATTAACAAGGAGATAGTGAATAACCACTGATTCCTGAAAGGTATTACCTAAAGAACAATTTGAAAAGCAGCCATTGAGAAATGGTCTCCTAACATAGAGAGATGGTTAACAGGTTTAAAACCCTGGACCACTTCACAAAAACTAGGTGGAAACATACCTTCTAGAACTGCAGATGGGGGTAGAAATGTAACCAAGAGTTGTTATAGGGGTGATGTGTAAAAATCATGAGCATGAAGGAAATCACTATAGAAAGGCAGGTAATCAGTCCTGTAGCATTTCAACATTAAGGAAGGTACAGGAGAGATTTGAAGGATTCAACACAGGAGAGAGCAAGGTGCGGGAAGATCTTTCAGAAAGCAGACTGAGGAGCAGAACCTGTTAGCTTATCCTCATCAGCAGTTTCCCTACCTCCTCCCCCAAATATCAACTACACTAAAAAGTGGAGAGCAAAAAAAGGAACAAGCTAGGAAAAGAGAAAAGAAATGAGAAAAGCAGAAGTTACAATGTAGTCTATTTCTTAAGCCTGTGGAGGCTGGAGGTTCTAAGAATGTAACTGTCTCCTACCTAATAATCATGATACATAACAGAAAGGGAGGATTAGCACAAATCTTTGGTTTAATTAAGACTTTTGATTATATATTAGTTTCCTGTGGGTGCTGTCAAATAACCACAATCTAGCGGTGCTTAAACAACAGGAATCTACTTTTTCAGTTCTGAGATTACAAGCAGGGCTGTGTTCCCATCTGCAGCTCTGGTGGAGAATCTATCCTATGCCTCTTCCAGCTTCTGACTACAAGCACTCCTTGGGTTTGTCTGTATTACTCCAATCTTGGTCATCTATCTAGTCACACTGACTCTGCTTCTTCCATGGCCTCTATAATTTCCTGTCTTTCCTTGTAAGGGTATGTATGTCTCACTGGATTTTGAGGCAACCTGGGCATCACTGTAACGGATTCCAAACCATTGAAAGAGTAGGGTCTAGGGAAGATAACAGGTCATTACGTTTGCAGTAACCTCGCTGGGGTTTCTTCTGTTCTACACTTCCCAGTTCTACACTGGGAAGATGAGGTACTACTAATAAAAGAGCTCTTCTGAAGCGTCTTATTTTAATAGCCAGTGTTGTACATGCCTAATTAACTTATTCTAATCCAGTGCCACAAAAGATAGCACACTCTCCCTCATTTGACAGGAAAAAGGTAATGAGGTACAAAGAAAGTAGAGCAGAATCCAGATCCCCTCAATAAAGCACAATAATTCTGCAATAGCAAATGCCAATTTTTTTAAACTATCAAGATGATAATAATAGTTTTAAAAATGGATGAAGAATCTCTGCAGGAGGGAACATGCCGTACAAAATATTCTTAGGGCTACATTCTACTGTGAAAATGAAAGAATGTAAAGCTTCCTATTAATTATATTGAAATAATACTTAGGGTGTATTGGGATAAATAAATTTTATTACAAACAGCAGTTTCACTTTATTTTTTCTACTTCCTTAATACGACATTGGAACATCTTAAATTACAATTGTGGGTCACACTGTATTTCTATTGAAATAGCTGTTTTGGGCTGGGAATGTAGCTCAGCTGATAGAGTGCTTGCTTAGCATGCACACAGAGTACAACATAACCATGGTTTATAGTACTTCAGAGAAGGAGAAGGATCAGAAATTCCAGCCGTCTGGGAGATGTGCAATGAGAAGGAGAGAAGAGAGAAGAAATACACAAGAGTAGATCTCACACTGTGGATATCTTATTCATTTAGCAAATACTTATTCAATACTAAAATTATTTTATTGCATACTGTACCAAGTGGTAAGACTTTCAGCATAATCAATAAAAAAAAACCCTGCCACCACAGAGCTAACATCATCTACTACACATTTTTATGTGTGATCGTGCATAAAAAAAATAACTGTAACCTTTTGAGGTACAAAGGACAAGGCTTGATTTAGAAATTATCAGATATAAATCTAATTCCAGACTAATGACAACTTGTCATGTGACATGGTAGTTTTTAGTATTACATGATACTCATCCAGAAACTTTGGTTTTTTTGTTTTGTTTTGTTTGTTTTAAAGACAGAATCTCACTATGTAGCTCTGACTGGCCTGAAGTCTCTATGTAGACCGACTAGTCTAGGACTCACAGAGATTTACCTACCTCTGCCTCCTTCCCTGGCTTCTTGGTCCTCTTTGTCTAATTAGTTTGCTTCCTAGGATTCAACTTGAGAAGTTCAAGTGGCAACATGATAGGTATTCACAGTACAACAAGAGCTAGTTCACTCTTTGGGCTCTCTAGAGTGGGGCCCAGTAAAGATGTTGGGAAACACTTTTAAGGAGACAACACCAACTTTGTGGATTAAGGATATAGTTCTGAAGTTTCTTTTGGGTTTAAATGAGCAAAGGTAATTTCTGGCCAAAACTGTGCTTCAAAATTCAATATACAAACTTACCTTTTTAGCTAAAACTACTAACTAGTTTTCTCCTATTGAGACCTTCACATAGCAAAACCTTTCTAAATAGGACCTCTAAAACAAATCAATAGGGCTGGAGAGATGGCTCAGCAGTTAAGAACATTGGCTGCTCTTTTAAAGGATCTGGGTTTGAGATCCCAGGACCCACATGGTTCAAACATCTTGTAACCTACTCTAGTCTCTCAGGAGTACCAGGCATGCACATGGTATATAGAAATACATGTAGCCAAAACATACATACTCATTTTGCATGTGGAAGGATAGAATACGCTGCCATGCTGCCAGGAGGCTATGTTGAGTGTATTAGGGTCTGGATATCCAGGGAATGGGTGAGGGAGGGAAGGAAGGAAAGAGAGGAGAAGAGAGAACGGTACAAGAGAAAGAGAGATCCCTGTCACGTGTTGCTTCTTTAAAGGGTAACCATGTAGACATGCTCCAGGCAAGATAGTGCGCTCTGCAGGTGGGGACATGGCCACACCAGAAGGCAAGCTAGGGCCATGTTTACATGCTAACACTCATAACATTTTTAAAAATTAAAAAAAGAACCAAATCAACAATTAGTAATTTTTTAGCAGATGGTTTTTAAGTCGATAGTTAGAAATGGTAATAAGCTTGTAATCCTAGCACTTGGGAGGTGGAAGATTAGGAGTTCAAGGTCACCCTCAACTGCACAGTAAATTCCTTTGAGACTAGCCTGGGCTATACAAGCCCTTGTCTCAAAACCCCAAAAGACAAAATAAAATACAGATAACACCAAGAGAACAAGACTAAACAATAATTTTAAGGTAGTGAAATAGATTCCAAAATAATGTTAACAACAACCAAAAAAGATTATTGGGCTGGAGAGATAGCTCAGTGGTTAAAGTATTTTCTGTTCTTGCAGAAAACCTAGGTTCAGTTACCAACACCTACATGGCAGTTCACAAACACCAGTAACTCTGCTTCAGGGATCTGATTCCTCTGACACTAACTAGGCTAAGGGACCTAACTCCTTCAGCCCTGAACTCACTCATCGGGTACACATACATATATCCAGGCACACATACACATACATAATGTGTTAAAAATTCTTCAGGGGCTGGAGAGATGACTCAGTTAAGGACATTGGCTGCTCTTTCCAAAGGAGCGGAGTTTATCCCCAACAACCACAAGTTGGCTAACAACCACTGCAACTCCAGTTCCAAGGGAATCTGATGCCCTCTTCTGGTCACCACCGAAACTGCACACATGTCCTACACTAGGTTTACAAGCAGGCAAAACATTCACATATAAAAATATAATAAAATAATTCTTCAGATACTACTGATAACAATGAAAACAATATAGTAACATCTTTTTGATGTTTCACTGTGTAGCTCTGGCTGTCCTGGGACTCCCTCTGTAGACCATGCTGACCTGGAAGTCACAAAGATCCACCTGCCTCTGCCTCCTGCATGCTGGGGTTAAAGGCGTGCAATACCACCACCCAGACCAGTAATATAATTTTTTAATTTAATGTCGACCACCATTTGAACTACAATTGTGTTATGCAATAAATATTTTCTTCACTCTTTAGCTGCATAGATGTGCTTACTCATAAGCTGTTCCAACATTATGCATCTTGTCAGTTAACAAATGATTAGCATAGTTATTTAAACGGAGGTAGGAAACTGCCTAGGTATGGAAAATTCCATTATTCTCCACGGGTAATCTGATACTTGTTAAATAGGAGTCGGGCCAAAGGCCTTGGCCAGTGTATTCTCTATATGAGCTTGGGTCTTTTAAACTGGGTTACTACTTTGTTCTGAAGAACTAGATGGACAAATGGAATGTAATATGCAATCAAATAGTCATTTAGAAACTCTACTTTGTTAGCTCAGGATGCTCAAGTTTTTTTGTCTTTTGGATTTTTTTTAGCTAAATCTCAACAATAGTCAATAAAAGAGTGTATGCTTAGACAGTAAGAACAGGCCTGCATTTGACAACTGTCACTTACAGTACCCGTAGGAGGACAAGTAACGATTCTCTATAACTCTATTTCCTGAGTAAAGAAGACACAAATGAATAACTCTAATATAAAAGTACCCAAATTTATCACTACCTTACTCTGGGCCAAGCACTTGTCTAAGGATGTTTCCAAGTTATCATAAATATTTTGCCTTCTGAGAAACTTCAGGAAACTGTATTTCTCAGTCTTCAGTGCCCTGCAAATGATGATAATGATTGTTATTAGTGTTTATTGTTGTTGTCTGCCATGAGGAGGGATCTAACCAACAACTGCTCAGGTTAGCTTCTAACAACTTTCCCACTTCAACCTCTAGAGTAGTTAAATTACGAACAGATTCTAACACAAAGAGGTGGGAGGAAGGTGATCAGAAAACATATGTGTAGTAAGGGCTGACTAGAAAACAAAGGATTTCTGTGTTACATCTAAGTGTTTAGAAAAAAAACAGGACTTGCCATGCAAATATACAAGATTCTTTCAAAAGACAGGAAAGAAGAAAAGACAAAGGACAAGAGAGAGAGAGAGAGAGACACACAGAGAGAGAGAGACAGAGAGAGAGAGAGAGACAGAGAGAGAAGACAGCATAGCCTATCTTCAGAACTAGCCCCACATACACACGAAAGTCTGCCTAAAATTATACATACATATATATCCCATTAAAGAACAATTCCTACCTGGGCAAGGAGCACAGGTCTTTAATACTAGCAGGAGCATAAACTCAATGAGTTCATGGTTAGTTAGCATGGAATACATAGCAAGTTCCAGGCCAACTAGGCTACACAGTGAAGTCCTATCTCAGAAAGAGTGATGACTTCCAAGGACATTACACCAACAATTGCAAAAATATTGCTTTGACTACCTGTGTTCAAAGATGGCAAGTCAGTCCATTTAATTTCTACAAGGTGCTGAAGTAGCTTTAAAAACACTTAAGTAGAAAATAACGGGGGCTGGAGAGATGGCTCAGCGGTTAAGAGCACCGATTGTTCTTCCAGAGGACCCGGGTTCGATTCCCAGCACCCACATGGCAGCTAACAACTATCTGTAGTTCCAGTTCCAGGCAAACACCAAGGCAAATAAATAAATAAATAAATAAAGAAAATAACATTACTCTCATTTTGTCAGATTTAAAAAAGGCACCAAAAATTCAACAAAATGCCACAGATATTTAAAGTTAAATGCTAACATTTGCTAGACAACAGTAAAATGAACAATTCTTTATACTAATTCTAATATTCAACTGAGGCATCTCCAGGACAAGACATTTCAGAAAGCTATTTTAGTAAGGAATAGGCCATGTTTGACTTCTAAAATAATCCTACAATTAAAAAAATTATCCAGACTAGGGTTTTTGAATGAGAACCCTGAGATAATATTTTTTTTTCTTTTTCAGAAAGACACCTTGCAATAGCACTAAAATTTTTTCCCATGGTCAAGTGAAATTTAAACTTACACTGTTATACAGTAATTTTTAAAAACAGCATTAAAGGGGCGGGGGAGGCTTTTTTGCTTTGCATAATTGGGTTTAATAAGTGCCAAGACTTAATACCAAATCCTTTCCCAAGGAATTGCATGTGCCAAGTAAAGAACATTTGAAAATAAGGTCATCGCCATTTTCTAAATATTTACATTTTAATTCAATACAGACAACCCTAAGTTAAAGACGCTTAAGCAGGCAAATATGGAAATGACTTGAATTACAAACAGAAGCGGTAGGATGTGCACTGAGACCGGTTAACAGCAAAACCGGAAGAAGAAAAAAGACAAGTATATCGTCACACTGCATACAATGAAAGGGTCAATGAATCCAGGTTAAAATAAGAAGCAAACAAACAAGACGGCCAGATACACGTACGTTCGTTCGTTCTCTCGTTCTGTCTCTCTCTCTGTTTCTGTCTCTCTGACACACACACACACACACACACACACACACACACACACACACACACACGAGAAAGTAGAAAGATCAAAATATTCTGAAAGCACCAGCCAAAGAAAGGACCACTTCCATGCCTCCCATCTGCTATCATTTTACACATTTTACATTTTTCGCAAACCTCTAGGTTTGAAAATTGCAGCGGCATTTAGAGGCCACCCTTTCTAACATTACCGACATTTTCAACAGCAAATCTTACACCAAGTAAAGCACCAGCCATGTATGTATTTCCACCTTCAAGGGGCCAATGAACAAAAATTAAACCTTTCTTTCTCCCATATATAGCCTTCAGCATCCTCTTCCCTCTTTTATTCGCTGCCCTTGTCTCGGGATTAATGAACCCGAAACTACTTCCCATTAATGGAAATGGAAAAAACAGGAGAGCGACGACAGAGTGCAATCCCAGACTGCAGGAAAAACACCGCAAATTCAAAGCAGTGGCCTCCTTGCCGGGAAGGGGAACACCCTAGAGGTGGAGTGGGTCCCGGAAGACCCCGCTTCACACGCTCCGGCCCCAGGCCGCACGCCGAGGCCCGGAAAGCGTCCCGTTAGGGCCGATTTCACCCGTCAGGAATGCGCTCCGCCCCCGCCGCCTCCCCGCGGCGGCCCTCGGGTCTCGCCCGGCCGCCCGGCCGCCGGAGGCTGCGCCGCGGCCGGTCACAACACCGTCGGGGCCCCGAGCCGCGCCCCGGGGGCAGACGCGCACCCTCCCAGCCCCAGGCCTGAGCGAGCGGCACCCCCGGGCGCCCGCCGTACCTCGGCTCCCCAGGGCGGCGGGCGAGCAGGCCCATCCCGCAGAGGCAGAAGCCGGACGGAGGACGGACGACGAGCACTCAGCCCCGCCGCGGAGCCTTCTCGGCGACGCCAAGAGCTGCCGGTGGACGCAGTACGGGCGGCCGCTTTCCCGAGCGCCCCTCGGTGACTCCAGCCGGACCGCCGCAGCCGGGCACCAGCACCGCAACTGCCATTCTCCTCCGCCCTCGCCCTGGCCCCGCCCCCTCCTCCCACTCCTGCCCCGCCCGGCCTGGCCCCGCCCAGCACGCACCCTGCGTCTTGACGTCACGCCCCTTCCCCCTCTAGGCGGGCCCCGGTTGCCTCTGGGACCCGGCGGTTCTTCGGGTTGAGCACGTTCGCCGAGCCTGCTGCGATCTCGTTCCCCCTTCCCCATCCGGCGTTCTCCCCGCCATCCCGCAGGCTGCCGCTGGCCCGGAGCGCCCGGGACTGTGAGCCGGGCGACGCCCTTCTGCTAACCTGACCACGTCTCCCTCGAGGGATTGGTAGAGACGGCAAGAGCCTGGCCCCGGTGGAGCACGCCCTAGGCTGGAGGACCCTGCCTCGGCACTCCGCAGTCCGGCTTCTTCTCTTTGTTTCTCACGGTTCACCTGCTTGATTGGCAGCCCTCGGGAGATCCTAGCCAAGGCGTGGAGGAGGGTTTCTGCTGCTGCCCTTGGGCCTCAAAGAAGTATTTCAGCCCTTACCGATCTCTGATAAATTCAGTATTACTTTAATCTAACCTGTGTGTTCCATTCTCTTTTAATCCAGTCAGATCCCCTTCTGAAATTTTCACCTATTCAAGGCGTGGTATAGATTCTTAGTTGAGTAAACAGATCCATTCCAGTCCCAATTCCATCCTCTCCTCGTTTATTTATTTTGAGGATTTAGGTAATTTCCTTGGAATATTAAGAAATAGCTGTGATGGATGCCAAAATGACGGTCCACCGTCTGCTACTTAATCTAAGCCTATCACTTTCGATCCTTATTTCAGAGTGTCTAAATTAGAAACTAACCAAGGAGCCATATTTTTTCCAACCCCACTTGGCATCTTTCATTCTTCCCAGTTAGAAACAGGCAAGGCAGTTTAGGGTTCAGTATCTTTAACTACACATCTTAAAGGAAGTAATTTAGAATATGATTTTCATTTATTGGAATTTGAGAGAGAACTGCATGCATTTATGTAATGATCTACAGGGCATTTTAAGCCTACGAATAACGCAAGAGCAGCTTTGCAGTCAGTATAGATGGAGCAATGGCTGGGAAGGGGTTTTGAGTTGTGCAAAGTAAAAATGGTCTTGCACTCTGTATGGTCATCTTAGTTTCCAGAGATTCAATTTCTTTCTTTCTCAGTCTTCCTAGAAATTGGAAGGATGTCCTATTTCTCACTAGGCTAATATGCATTTATTAAGAAAGAGATGCATCTGTTGGACATCTCCATTTGAATCTATGGAGGTTCCTTGTGCAGAATAGTTTTACATCAGCTTGACACAAGCTTATCATTTGAGAGGCAGGAACCCCAACTAAGTGAGTTTCTCCATAAGATCAGAGCTGTAGGCAGGCCTGTAGGACACTTCATTAATTAGTGATTGATGAAGGAGGACCCAGCCCATTGTGGGCAGTTTTATCCCTGGTCCTGGGTGCTATTAGAAAGCAGGCTGAGCAAGCCTTGAGGAACAAGCCAGTAAACAGCACCCCTCCATGGCCTCTGCATCAGCTCCTGCCTCCAGGTTCCTGCCTTGATTAAGAGTTTCTGCATTAAGAGTTTCTGCCCTGACTTCCTTCAGTGATGAGCTGCAATATGGAGTAAACCCCTTTTTTCCCCCAACTTTTCTTTTTTTTTTTTTTTGGTCATGATGTTTTGTTGCTGCTACAGAAACTCTAACTACGACATACTTGTAGCTCAAGTCTGAGATAGGACAGGGATTTATCTAAAACAAAACGTATTTTCCTTCAGCCAGAACTGTGCCAGAAATCTAGGATTCTTCGCAGACACTCTTCTGGTAGCCACTTTTACGATGTCCTATTTACTGCACCCTCTAAACATCTCTGTGCTCTCTGTGCTGGACACCTTTTGCCTTTGGGACAGTCACTTCAAGTTTGGCTGCCTCCCACAAATGGAACTTGGAAAAATTCAGGTACCTAAGATGCACCCTAGGAATGGTGGTTCTGGGTAGCTATGTACTTTTTAAACTCCAGATTATACAGTGTATATTTGAAACTGAAAGCCACTGATACAATCTCATCATTTCTCCTAGGGTTAATGCAAAGAACTGTCTTGGTTCCAGGTGTATTTTTGCTGTACTTTCTCTGATTTCCTCATTGTAATTCATTCAACGCTGGTCCAAGAAGTATTTTGTGTATGCTAAATTTAGAAGAGTTGTTTGCCCCAAGAATACAGCAGTGAAGCATATAACCAATGTGTTTGTCCTAATGAAACTTCCTTGGGAGGATGGGTTATGATGGATGATGAAAAACAAAAAGAAATTAATTTCTCAGAGTGCAATGGTTTGAATGAGAATGTTCTCCATAGGCTCATATGGTAGGAGACATGATCCTGATTGGAGAAACTGTTTGGGAAGGATTAGGAGATATGGCCTTGTTGGAGGATGTCTGTCATGGGCTGGCTGAGCTTTGAGGTTTCAAAAGACCTCCACATCTCCAGTAGGTTCTCTCTCTACCTGGTAGTTGGGCTCAAGATGTGACACTCAACTGTTACTGCCACCATGTGCCTTATTCTACTGTCATGGACTCTAAGCCTCTGAAGAAGCCATAAGCCTAATTCATTTAAATCCTCAAGAGAAACTTGGAGAAAAACTAATGTTTTCTTTTATAAATTGCCTTGGTCATGGTGTTTTGTAGGAACATAACGAAGATACAAAGTAACAGAATAAAAGCTATCAAGCCCAATGTTTTATTTTGTTCTCTCAAAGTAAAGTCAACTTTTCGGTTTGAGCTGGGTTCTTCAAGGTCAGGGAAAGGAGATGGAGGGGATCTTGTCAGGACAAACTTGTCAAGTTTATGGCATACAGAGGCCGAAGCATTGTAAGAGGAGGAGGTTATAATTGGAGAGGCAGGAACTCTGGAGCTAGATTAGTGAATACCTTTTAGGATGTGGTAAGGGGATGCTAAATCATCAGTATCTATCAATAGATTTTTATAAAAGTGAACAGTGTCCATCTGGATTTGAACCCTATCTCTGGCTAGTCTCTGGGTCAGACTGTGGCGGCCAGCACGGAAGCTGGAAGACTAATGAAGAGGCTGCTGAGGGATCCAGTAAAGAAGCCATGGTTCTCCTAACCGGGCAGAGACTGTGGGAACAGAAATAGATGGTTCCCATATTTGTCTTGGGGTATAATTGGTAAGGCCTGCGTGGAATGCAATAAAAGTGGGGAATGCCAGGGAAGACTGGGACTCAATTATAGCCACTCCTGATTGAGCATATCTACATGACAAGCCCTGCTCTGTTTTATTAGTATCAAACCATTTAATTATCACGAGGCCCCAAAGATAGGTGTTGATATTAACAACAAATTACCAAATGAGAGTCTGAGGCTCAAGAGATAAGTAATCCCATCATTTCCATTGCTGGTAGCAACAGAGCTGGGTTTAGCCTAGCAGGCTGTCTGGCTCCAGGGCTATCACCCTTCTGCCACACACATATCCCAAGCCCTCCACCAGAATCACAATCTAGGTGACATTTTCCTCAGAAAATCCCCCTCCTCCCTTCTCTTCCTTCCGTCTTCTTCCTCCCTCATTTTCTTTGTAGGTGTTACTCTGCCTAGCTCCGCCTAGCTGCATCACTGGTGCTCACCCTGTAAGCTAACTATCTGGTTACACAGCAACTCTTGTGCTTATCTCTTAATTTTCCACATAAAGCTTCACATCATTACTTTTAGGTCTTTCCCACTAAAGTTTGATGCCTGGCACCAGGGAGAGAAGAGGGAAACTATGAAACTTAGCTTTGAACAGGACACACCCTGAGAGATACCAGGCTTGTCCCTGCCCTCAAGCCATTGTAAACCTGGCAGAGAAGAGACCCAGGAAACCATCACTCTAGCCAGGCGTGAAGCCCACACCTTTAGTCTGGAGGCCTTGGCAGGTGGATCTCATGAATTTGAGGCCAGCCTGGTCTACAGAAAGAGGCACCGTCTACAGCAAACAACAACAACAATAACAACAACAAAAACCCCAAAGAAAATTGCTCTGCCCTCATGTGGCAGCAAACTGCACCCCCTGCTCTAGGGAGGCTGAAACTGAGGTAAGAATTGTGCCTGGGTTGTATAACAAGACCCTATCTATCTCAAAAACAAAGTAATTAGTTAATTTAAAAGGCCAGGTTAGTACAAGTGCCAAAAGTATGATATAAAGAACATTATAGAAACATTAGTTCTATCTGAGGTTAATATAGGCCAAAAGCTTTGTTTTAATTGAGGATGACCTTGAACTTCGGACTTTGCCTCCTTATTGTGGGATTATAGGCTTGTACTATCTAGTTTTATGCTAGGGTTTGAACTCAGGACATTTTACATCTCATCTAAGCACTTTACCAAATGAGCCACATTCTGAGCCTCAAGAAGCTTGGACTTAGGGTTGTTTCCTGGGGCAGGAGGATGGGAAATGTAATCGGGAATGGCAGACAGATCAGGCTTGATGCTTCATTGGCATTTACAGGACACAGAGGTTGTTTTAGGCCTTTGCTTTCTAGAAAGGCATGGGAGAGTCCCGGTGGCACAGCCACTGCCATGTACCTTCTCATGCTTGTTTATATTTCTACCTAGCTGCTGTCCAGATCGACTCACCTGTCTTCCCATCAGAGTCTAGAAGTTTCTTCTTATATAGTTCCTTCTTGTTCTTATCTGTAAACTTGCAGAGCTTCCAATCTTGCTTTGGGTCCCTGGGAAAGTTGGGAAATTTCTATGAACCACAGTGCCAAGACCAGTGTCAGCCTGTGAATGTTGTTGCCTAAATTACTGGTGAGGTGCCATGGATACCAGCCATGCTGCCAGTGACCCATGTGTGTGCATCACAGTGGTTCTGCTTAATGTGCCTAGCCATTAGGGCCAGAAATACCTCCTCTATTGGGTCATTCTCAGGACTAGATGGGTAAAGGATCAAGGCTCGGTACGCAGTACACCATCCATAAACATTGGCTACAGTTACCAGCTCAAGGGAAACTCACTATGATAGGAATATTCCAGATACGAGTTTTAAAAATAGAATTTTCATGTCCCTGCTTGAGCTGTTCTCTTGTTGGATCATACAGGGAACCTGGCAAGGAGAGGCCTTTTCTTTTCCAAATGGAGAACAGGTCCCTTCATAGAAACGTCATTCAGGTAGCCCACGGCTGGGCTGCTCAGATTTCCCTCAGCTGTTCGTCATGGCTCACCTTCATCACAGGACTCTTGTAAGGCTGGCTCCAGGTGCTCTGACTTGCTGGGGTGGTAATGGGAGCTCCACGAAGGGCTACTTAATCTTCTCAAAGTGAAGGTTAGGGTTAGCATCACCTGGGGTGCTTAGGAAAATACATCCCTGGGTCTGTCTCAGAATAGCAGAGTCATTACTGATGGGGCTGGAGTCCTGGGATCTAGTATGTAACAAGCTCTCTGGGTAATTCATCCCACATGTTTGGCAACCACAGGCTAAGAGTTTCATTATGGCAATACTCAATTTCAGGAAGTTGTCCTACAATCGATTTTTCATTAGGCTTTTCTCAGAGTGCTGAAGGAGGAGGTGTTTCCTTTTCATGGGACCCACTACCTACAGTCTCACTTATGGCCCCTATACATACCCATTGTTCTGAGATTTTCACGGTTTTCTTGATGGAGACTAGATCTTTAGGTGACTTCCCAATTTCTTATCTCATCTTTCTTAGTTACCTTTCCTGTTTGATTGTAGGCAAACTCACCCTGTGTTAGTGACCTGGGCCAGAAACTCCCAGAGTAACCTCAAAGCAAAGCAGATTAGACTCACCCTATGTTGGTTGGGATGGGTTTAGCTCATTAGGGTCATATCAGCATTACTGTGGGAGTATGCCTGGGGGTGATGAGCAATTAATGAGAGTGACCATGTGTCCCAGTTTGGTCAGGACAGCCATGGCTTATGCCTGTTTTGGAGGCTTGCTTGACTTTATGCCCACATGAAGCATTTGTAAGGAATAGTGATTTTACCTCTCTGACAATGTCTGAAAAATATTTTTCTTTATTTTTAACACCTGTCATAGTCATTTCCCGTGTTTATAATTATTTGTTTTTTCCTTGTGGATCCCTGATTGTGGAACTGACAAAACGTCCCTTGGCTTAGAAAAGCCTCACTCCACACACATGATCTCCTTTCAGCCTGTGGATAAGATGTGACAGGAGAGTCTTTATGCACTTAATGCACTTTCACAGTGAGTTCTCTGTTCCCACTTCTTCCCCAAATTCAGGTGACCGGACTGTATTATTTGCACATGTAATTCTCCTATCATTTTTTTTAAACAAAGGGAATATCTTATTGTGTGTATATATACTGACAAACAAGTACTGATTGCTAATTGTATAACCAAGCAGGATTATATTCAAATGCATAGAAAGCATAATGCCCTCACTTATAAAATATAATTTTAACAAATGAGTGGCATTTCAGTGTTGGCTTCAGCATTCAACTGCAGCCCTATCTAGAGAGTCAAATATTACAAACAAAAGCAAACAAGCAGGGATGAGGCTGACTTTCAGATGGGAGCATTTTTAGATATGACCCAGAACCCTGATACAAAGTACTGTGATAAGGGTACTCCCTACTGGGATTGCATAGCCTAGGCTACATAGCATTTGGTGTTCACAGTCAGGGAAAAAAAGAAAGGAACGAGTGTGGGTGGAGAATTCTGATGTGAGAATGCAGTCCACACAATAACAACCACCTGTGAACAGGTGTCTTTGCTAGAAGCATGTGACCCGTATTCTTCCCACTGCCCCCTATAATGCTGTGGGGACGTGGGACTGGTAATCTGTGCTGTGAAACTAATGGGTAGCAGGATAAAGAAGTTTATTGTAGCCAGGGTAGTAGTACATGCCTTTGTTTGTAGCACTTGGGAGGTAGAGGCAGGCAGATCTACATAAGCTTAAGGCCTGGTTACATAGGAACTCCAGGCCAGCTTGGGCTATATAGTGATACCTGTCTCAAAGCAACAGAAAGGCCCATGTGCAGTTACATTCTTAGAGCCTTTCCAGTCAAAGGAGTGAAATTATTAATATCAGGGATGGATGACCTGACATTATTGTCCCTTAGGCCCATCCCTTAATCTTTATAATGACAGTGAAGAGATACCTTCTTCATAGGGTCTCTGTGCAGTTTAGATGAAGTAATAAACACAAATGCTAGCATTTAGGAATATCTGAGAGACTGTTGCTGTTAGCAACAGTGTTATTTTAAAATGAGTGGTTATTAGATCTAGTGGCTTTCGTTTGAAGATAATGTGTCACAGAAAGTTTTTATAGAAGAAAGAAAACATTATTCCTCCCAGTAATATCTTTTCAGAAGTAATCTCTTTGTTTTTTAATTTCCTTTCAAATCATGTTTAATATTTTTGTAAGGATCTCAATGCTAAATAGTAGGAAGATAAAAAGATTTAAGAGGAGAAAACAGTGGAGGAAGTCTACTAGGCACAGACTAGCATCTTCCATGATGGTCAATAGAACTCTCGTTTTAGCAGTGAATAAGCTAGCCAGGAGACTCAAAAGCGATTTTGTTTCTAGTATGGTTCCAATTTTTACTGGTTCCAATTTTCCCATCTACCTTGCCAGGGGAATCCCATTAAAAATGCGTTAGAGGAAGGCATATATAAATAGTTATTTCCTAGTAAAAGTTGTCAGAAGTCCAAAGGGCTGACTGAGAATCTAAAGGATGTAGAAAGATAGCAAGGTGGCATGTAAGACCTTGAATACATTGGCTGATAGATATTTGAAACTAGAGGTTGGGGTGGGGAGATTTAGTACCCTCTCTCAAGTTGCCAAAATTTATATTTGGGAATTTTCAAAAAACACCACAAGTTTGGGGTAAAGCTGACTGTGCCAATCCAGCATTCCTATGGACAATCAAAGAAAATATGATTTTCAAATGGTCATACAGCTCAGCCAGGAAAAGAAGTAGATGAAGTCTCAGGCCAGAGATCTGAAGTCAATTTCAAATGGTTTGCAGGACTTTAATATCCTGCGATTAAAAAAAACCACTTTGTACAATGTATTCCAAGGACAGGAAGGGAGATTGAGCGCCCCCCACCCCTGACACCCAACTGCAATGTTTCCATAGCTTTGTTCAAATAAAAATCCTTCCCATAAAAGTTGAAAATGTGATATTGATGTTGCTGGCAAAGGAGGGCACTCAACCCAGATTTTGTGTCATGTCATTTCCAGGTATTCCAATGGCCTCCTTTGAATGACCTTTCCTGCATTCAGTGTCGGATATAAGAGGAGCAATTTGATAGCAAGCATCCTGGGATTGAGAAACTGTTCCAGTGCCATCTCTTTTCAAATGTGTGGATTTAGATGGC
>PVIH01012203.1:0-35915 GCA_004025045.1 Sigmodon hispidus
AAAACAGAGAGAGAGTGTTCAAATCAACAAAATCAGAAACGAAAAGGGGGACATAACAACAGACCCCCAGGAAATACAGAGAATTATCAGATCATATTTTGAAAATCTGTATTCCACAAAAATGGAAAACCTAGAAGAAATGGACAGCTTTCTGGACAGGTACCATCTACCAAAATTAAATGAAGATCAGATTAATTACGTAAACAGGACTATAACCCTTAAGGAAATTAAAGCTGTCATTAAAAACCTCCCCAAAAATAAAAGCCCTGATCCAGATGGTTTCAGTGCCCAATTCTACCAGACATTCAAAGAAGAATTACTACCATTACTCCTCAAACTATTTCACACAGTAGAAACTGAAGGAATATTGCCAAATTCCTTTTATGAGGCCACAATCACCCTAATACCCAAGCCACTCAAAGACACAACAAAGAAGGAGAATTACAGACCAATTTCCCTCATGAACATTGATGTAAAAAATTCTCAACAAAATTTTGGCTAACCGTATACAACAATGCATAAAGGATATCATCCACCATGAACAAGTAGGCTTCATCCCAGAAATGCAGGGCTGGTTTAACATAGGAAAAACTGTAAATGTTATCCATCATATAAACAAACTAAAGGAACAAAACCACATGATCATATTCTTAGATGTGGAAAAAGCCTTTGACAAAATCCAACATTCCTTTATGATTAAAGCCCTGGAGAGATCAGGAATACAGGGAGAATACCTAAATATAATAAAGGCGATTTACAAGAAGCCGACAACCAGTGTCTTTTTTTCTTTTATATATATGTATTTATTATTTGGTGGTTTTACATCATGTACTCAATCAAACTCAGATATCAGACCTCTCATAATCATGACCACTCTTTTTGAATAAAGTCACTTTTTATCCATGTATCCCCATGTTCAAACTCCCTTCCCCCTCCCACCTCTCCCAGTCACTCTCTCCATTACCACACTTATGATCTCCCCATTTCCAAAAATGCCCATTCAAGCTGCTCATTTACTTACTAATGCATAATTAACCTCCCTGTGGCCAGACCCTTAAAGAAAACAAGTCTTTCCTCACCCACACCCCTGCCAGAGGCCATCTGTGTAAAAGTGAGGCATTGTGTCCTTTAGCTGTGTTCTAGCCTTGAGTTCTTGTATACAATGACATCTCTCTCTTTTTATATTTTTTTTGAAGTCCACTAATGAGTGAGTACATCCCCTGCTTCTCTTTCTGGGATTGTGATACCTCGCTCAGGAGGATATTCTCCAAATCCATCCATTTGCCTGAAAATTTTAGAATATCATTTTTTCTTAATGCTGAGTAGTACTCCATTGTGTAGATGTACCACAGCTTGTTAATCCATTCCTCAGATGAGGGGCATCTAGGTTGTTTCCAGGTTCTTGCTATTATGAATAATGCTGCTATAAACATAGTTGAGCTAATGCTTTTGGGGTGTGAATGTGCATCTTTAGGGTATAAGCCCAGAAGACATATTGCTGGATCTTGGGGAAATTGATTCCCTGTTTTCTGAGAAACTGCCATACTGCATTCCAGAATGGCTGAACAAGCTTACACTTCCACCAACAATGGAGTAGTGTTCCCCTGGCTCTGCATCCTCTCCAGCATAGCCTGTCAACTATGTTTGGTTTCTTTCCTATAAGGTTAAAATTTTCTTTTTTCAAATAGTAAATAACTGTGATAGTTTAAAACCACAGTAATATTCTATTTCTCCTCAAACTTTTACCCAAAGCAGTTGTTATACACTGGTGGATATTACTGTAAATAATCATCACTACAATATTTGACTAATGATAATTTTGTATTTAGCCTATTCCTTTTACATATATCAGTTGAAATTTTATGAAAGGAAAACTCTTTTTTTATTTATCCAATCATTTATCTAAGTCAGTATGGACAAATGGGGAGTTACTATATTCTATGGCTAATACTACAGTATTGCCATTATTTCATTGCTTAAACTATTTCACCTGTGGTCATTTGGATTCCAGTTGCTTTTTATGTGACAGTATCTTTCTGCATAAATATTTTTCTGGTACCATGAGATTTTCCTATTGATCTTATATTTCCCATGCCCTAAAACTAGACTCAGTCATTTTTTCCCCAGGGAATCTTGGTTTCTTTATTAGAAAGCATGGTTGTGTGTTCCAGAAGCATTAGTGTGCTGTCAACTAGTGTATTGACATTAACTCTTGCCCTGTCCAGAGATCAAGGTTTCTGGGAATTATGGCATTGCTAGACTGTTCTAGCTCATTGTTTATAACAAGGATTTAATTGAGATATATCAGCAGAATACCAGTTAGTTCAAAACTAAACTAGGAAGAATCCATCCTTTGTGGCTATTGTTTTAACATTAATTACTTATATAGTTCTCACTAGGGATCATGGGAATTTTTCATACACCCAGTGTAGTAGTTAATTTTGAGTATCAGTTTGAATGGATTAAGAAACACTTAGAAAGAAACAGACAATGCAGCATATACTTATGCTGTGCTCACCTATAAGCTGTGCACCCTAATGAAGGAGGAAAATGTATTACTAACTAGGAACCTGTAACCTACAATAGTACCCTATCTGCAAGATACTCCAGTGCAATAGTTATGGGAGTAACAGTGCAATGAAACTATTATGGGAATAACCAACCACTATTTTTTTTTACTGTATTTAACACCCACTTCATGAGATTAAACCTTTTTTTTATGGTCAGCTGAGTGTTTGTTTTTAATTTGTGTTTTCAGATTGTTTATCATCAAACTTAGAGAGTCTTTGGATTGTTCAAAATTCACAGATATTAAGCAAAAATTATGAAACATGTTATAGTAAATTGTCTATATTTGGAAAAAAGATATATATACTATCATTTTTACATGATTTTATAATGCATTACTTCAATCTCTCATTATAAGAGTGAAAGTCAAAGCTGAACACAAAGTAATTTTATGTGTAGCAAACCTATTTGCATTATCACCCTTCATAAGTCATGCTTATGATTTTTATTTTCTTTAAAGTTATTGTTAACTTATCAGCATTTTAAATTCATTTTACTATTTTTCTTGATAAATACAAAATAAATTAAAAAAAAATTTTGAAACCAAAAAAAAAAATAAGAGTGAAAGTTAGTGATAGTTTTGATAATGGAAATAATACAATATTTTATGATTTAGTCAATAGGTTTTATAAATATCCTTCCAAGCATGAGTATATTTTCTTAATATAAAATTTTAAGCCCATAATTAAAACTTAAAACCTATAAAAGATTGAGGGGAAAGTACTATAATGTAAGTTATAAATGTATTTACCTAAAACGACCTCCATGCTGCAAAGAGTTTTGGGCTGCACCTGTCTAACAGTAAGAACTCTTCCTCATGTTCCATTAGAAATGCTTCTGTTGGGGCTGGAGAGATGGCTCAGTGGTTAAGAGAACCATCTGCTCTTCCAGAGGACCCGGGTTCATTCCCAGCACCCACATGGCAGCTAACAAGTGTCTGTGGTTCCAGTTCCAGGCAAACACCAAGGCAAATAAATAAATAAATAATAAAGAAAAAGAAATGCTTCTGTCTCCACCAGAAGATAAACGTTCCTACCTAGTAGCAGAGAATAAAATAAAAAACTAATATAGGGGGCTGGAGAGATAGCTCAGCGGTTAAGAGCATAGTCTGCTCTTCCAGAGGACCTGGGTTCGATTCCCAGCACCCACATGGCAGCTAACAACTGTCTGTAGTTCCAGGCAAACACCAAGGCAAATAAATAAATAAATAATAAATAAATAAAGTTTAAAAAAAAAACTAATATAGGTGAAGGTTATTTTCACAGAAACTCCATTTTGAAACAAAAGAAAGAATACTTCAGCTTTTATAGGGCAAAATTAGTATTCTTTAAACTCTCTTGTTTGGAGCATGTCAATAAATTAAAATGTGGTGTGTTTATATGTGGGCATGCGATGGATAAAGGTTTTTGATTTGGAATTAAATCATCATTAGTTGTTTTTTTCTTTTTCTTTTCTTTTTCTATTATTATTATGAACAAAGAAGTCATACTTTCTAACCTTGTATATCCTTATTCAAAGTCCCTTCCTCCTCCGACCAATCAGGTCATTCTTTCTTCTCCATAACTCCCCAACCCCTCCCTGGGCAGGAAGCAGGGAGTCCCATGGTCCCACTGCCTCAGTATTGCTTAGATCAGCCTCCACTCCTGACAGCTCCAGTTATCTCCCCCTCCCTCAAGGGTGAGTCAGGTGTTCCTCTAGAGAGAGTGGGATCCAAGGAGTCAGTCCAGGGTATTTCTGATCCCAAGCTGTTCAGTGGTTGTGGTTTGCAGCTTGGGAATGCTTTGGTTTTTTTCTTGTTTGTTTGTTTGTTTAGAGTCCACTAATGAGTAAGTACATTCCCTGCTTATCTTTCTGAGTTTGTGATACCTTGCTCAGGAGGATATTCTCCAAATCCATCCATTTGCCCGCAAATTTTAGGATATCATTTATTCTTACTGCTGAGTAGTATTCCATTGTGTAGATGTGCCACAGTTTGTTAATCCATTCTTCAGTTGAGGGACCTCTAGGTTGTTTCCAGGTTCTTGCTATTACAAATAATGCTGCTATGAACATAGTTGAGCTAATACCTTTGGAGTGTGAATGTGCATCTTTAGGGTATACACCCAGAAGTGGTATTGCTGGGTCCTTGGGGAGATTGATTCTCAATTTTTTGAGAAACCACCATATTACATTCCAAAGTGGCTGAACAAGCTTACACTCCCACCAAAAATGGAGGAGTGTTCCCCTTGCTCTACAACCTCTCCAGCATAGGCTGTCCTCTGTGTCTTTTATCTTAGCCAATCTAACAGGTGTCAGGTGGTATCTCAAAGTTGCTTTGATTTGCATTTCTCTGATGGCTAAAGATGATGAGCACTTTTTCAGGTGCCTTTCAGCCATTCCTAATTCTTCTGATGAGAATTCCTTTTTTAGATCTGAACCCCATTTTTTGATTGGGTTATTCAAGGTTTTGGGCTCTAGATTCTTGAGCTCTTTATATATCTTAGAGATCAGTCCTCTATCACTTTTAGGGTTGGTGAAAATCTTTTCCATTCTGTAGGCTGGCCTTTTGTCCTATTGACAGTGTCCTCGGTTTTATAGAAGCTTCCTAGCTTCAGGAGATCCCACTTATTGATTGTTGGTCTTAGTGTCTGTGCCACTGGTGTTATATTTAGGAAGTGATTGTCTGTGCCAATTGGTACAAGTGCATTTCCCACTTTCTTTTCTATCAAGTTCAAAGTGGCTGGATTTATGTTGAGGTCTTTGATCCACTTGGATTTGAGTTTTGTGCAGAGTGACAGGCTTGGATCTATTTGCATTTTTCTACACACGTCCATCCAGCTATGCCAACACCATTTGATAAATATACTATCTTTTTTCCATTGAATATTTTGGACCTCTTTGTCAAAGAACAGGTGTTTATAGGGTTTTTGGGTTAATGTCTGGATCCTCAATTCTATTCCATTGGTCCACAAGTCTGTTTTTATATCAGTACCAGGCTGTTTTTATTACTGTAGCTTTATAATATAGCTTGAAGTCAGGGATGGTGATACCTCCTGAGGTTCTTTTGTTGAGTAAAATTGTTTTGGCAATCCTGGCTTTCCTCTTATTCCAAAAGAATTTGGGTATTGTTCTTTCAAGATCCAAAAAATATTGTGTTGGGATTTTGATGGGCAGTGCATTGAATCTGTAGATTGCCTTTGGTAGAATTGCCATTTTTACTATATTGATCCTACCTATACAGGGACATGGGAAAGCTTTCCATTTTCTTATATCCTCTTCAATTTCTTGCATTCTTCATTTAAAATTTTTGTCAAATTGGTCTGTTACTTCTTTGGTTATAGTTACTCCAAGGTATTTAATAGTATTTGCTGCTATTATGAAGGGTAATGTTTCCCTTATTTCTAATTCAGCTCTTCTATCTTTAGTGTATAAAAGGGCTACTGATTTCTTTGAGTTAATCTTGTATCCTGCTACATTGCTGAAGATATTTATCAGCTGTAGCAGTTCCTTGGAAGAATTTTGTGGGTCACTCATGTATACAATCATATGATCTGCAAATAGAGATAGCTTCGCTTCTTCTTTTCCAATTTGCATGCCATTAATCTCTTTTCGTTCCCTTATTGCTTTAGCTAAAACTTCGCGAACTATATTGAATAGATAAAGGGAGAGAGGACATCCTTGTCTAGTTCCTGACTTTAGTGGGATTGCTTTGAGTTTTTCTCCATTAAGTTTGATACTGGCTGTCAGCTTCTTGTAAATCGCCTTAATTATATTTAGGTATTCTCCCTGTATTCCTGATCTCTCCAGGGCTTTAATCATAAAGGAGTGTTGGATTTTGTCAAAGGCTTTTTCAGCATCTAAGGATATGATCATGTGGTTTTTCTCCTTTGGTTTGTTTATATGGTGGATAACGTTTACAATTTTTCATATGTTAAACCAGCCCTGCATTTCTGGGATGAAGCCTACTTGGTCATAGTGGATGATATCTTTTATACATTGTTGTATACAGTTTGCCAAAATTTTGTTGAGAATTTTAGCATCAATATTCATGAGGGAAATTGGTCTGTTAATCTCCCTCTTTGTTGTGTCTGTGAGTGGCTTGGGTATTAGGGTAATTGTGGCATCATAAACGGAATTTGGCAATATTCCTTCAGTTTCTACTGTGTGAAATAGTTTGAGGAGTAACGGTAGTAATTCTTCTTTGAATGTCTGGTAGAATTGGGCACTGAACCATCTGGACCAGGGCTTTTATTTTTGGGGAGATTTTAATGACAGCTTCAATTTCCTTAAGGGTTATAGGCCTGTTTAGTTAATTCATCTGATCTTCTTTTAATTTTGGTAGATGATGCCTGTGCAGAAAGCTGTCCATTTCTTAGAGGTTTTCCATTTTTGTGGAATACAGATTTTCAAAATATGATCTGATAATTCTCTGGATTTCCTGGGGGTCTGTTGTTATGTCCCCCTTTTCATTTCTGATTTTGTTGATTTGAACACTCTCTCTCTGTTTTTGATTAGTTTGGCTAAGTGTTTATCTATCTTGTTGACATTCTCAAAGAACAAACTCTTAGATTCATTGATTCTTTGTATTGTTCTTTTTGTTTCAATTGTATTGATTTCAACTCAAATTTGATTATTTTCTGCCATCTACTCCTTCTTGGTGAGTTCGCTTCTAGTTGTTCTAAGGTTTTCAGCTGAGCTGTTAGGTCTGTAGCTGTTAGAAGTCTAGTGAGATTTCTCTAGGTTTTTCATGTAGGCATCTAGTGCTATGAATTCCTCTTAAGACTGCTTTCATTGTGACCCACAAGTTTGGATATGTTGTGGATTCATATTCGTTAAATTCTAAGACTTGGATTTCTTTCTTAATTTCTTCCTTGACCCAGAGATGGTTCAGCTGACTGATGTTTAGTTTCCATGAGTTGGTAGGCTTTCTTTGATTTTTGATGTTGTAGAACTCTAACTTTAGTCCCTGGTGGTCTTTTATGTTACAAGTGATTATTTTCATTTTTTTGTATCTATTGATATTTGCTTTATGACCAATTATGTGGTCAATTTTGGAGAAAGTTCCATGAGGAGCTGAGAAATATGTATATTCTGTTGCATTTGGTTGTAGATATCTATTAAATCCATTTGCATCATAACCTCTTTTAGACTCCTTATTTCTTTGTTCATCCCCTGTCTGGTTGATCTATCCAGGGTTCAAAATGGGTTATTGAAGTCTCCCACTATTAGGGTGTAAAAATTGATGTGGGATTCGAGCTTTAGCAGTGTTTCTTTTACATAAGTAGGTGCCCTTATATTAGCGGCATAAATATTCAAGACTGAAATCTCTTAACCAATTTTTCCTGTGATGAATAAGTAGTGACCATCTTGGTCCCTCTTTATTGCTTTTAGCTTAAAGACTACTTTGTTAGATATTAGAATTGCAACCCCCGCTTGTTTCTTAGGACCATTTGACTGGAAAATCTTTTCCCAACACTTTACTCTAAGCCTGTGTTTATCTTTGTGGTTGAGTTGTGTTTCTTGTAGGCAACAGAAGGATGGCTTCTGTTGTTGTATTCATCTTGTTATTGTGTGACATTTTATAGGAGATTTGAGTCCATTGATATTAAGGGATATTAGTGACCACTGATTGATGTTTCCTGTCATTTTTTTGGTGGTAACTTGTTTGTATTTCCTTTCTCTGAAGTATTCTTCTGTGGAATTATTGATTTTTTGTGGTTTCATGGGTGTATCCGCAGTCCTAAGGTTGTAGTTTTCCCTCTAATAAACTCTGTAGCACTGGAATGGTAGATAGACATTGTTTCAGTCTGACTTTGTCATGAAATATCTTGTTTACTCCATCTATGGTGATTGATAATTTTGCAGGGTATAGTATTCTAGTTTGGCAGCCATGCTCTTTTAGCATCTGTATAACTTCTGACCAAGCCCTTCTAGCTTTCATCGTTTCCATTGAATAGTCAGGTGTTATTCTGAGGGGTCTGCCTTTATATGTAAGTTGGCCCTTTTCTTTTGCAGCTCTTAAATTTTTTTCTTTGTTCTGTACATTTTGTGGCTTGATCATAATGTGGCATGCTAAATTTTTGGGGGGTTCATATCTATTTGGTGTTCTGTAAGCTTCTTGTATCTTTATAGGCATTTCCTTTCCAGGTTAGGGAAGTTTTCTTCTATGATTTTATTGATAATATTATCTGTGCATTTGAGCTGGTATTATTCTCCTTCTTCTATTCCTATTATTCTCAAGTTAGGTCTTTTCATGGTGTCCCAGATTTCCTGAACATTTTAAGTTATGGCTTTTTTAGTTTTAGTATTTTCTTTGACCGATATATCTATTTGAGCTACTGAGTCTTCCACTTCAGAGATTCTATCTTCCATCTCTTGGATTCTGTTGCTTATTCTTGTATCTGTGGTTCAAGCTTTTTTTTCAGGTTTTCTATTTCCACCTTTGCCTCATTTTGTGCCTTTTTAATTGCTTCCATTTCAGTTTTTAGTTCTTGGCATGTTTCTTTCATTTTTTGGTTTACTCTTCTTGGTTTTCTTTTATAGATTTTTTCATCTCTTTCAATTTTTTGTTTGTATTTTCTTCTATTTCTTTAAAGCAATTTTTCATATCTTCTTTGAGAGCTTCGATGATCATAATAAAGGAATTTTTGGTGTTGCTTCCTTCTGTTTCCTTTTCATTGCTCAGTTCAGGTCTTGTAGGACCACGACTATCTTCTGGAGTTACCTTGTTGTTCTTTATATTATTATATATATATTTGCACTGGCATCTGCCCATGGCTTCAGTGGTTCACAATTCGATGGCTCCTGGACAGTTGTGGAACTCGGGCTTGTATGTCTCTTGTCACCTCTGAATAAAAATTGTCTGCTCAATCTCTACCTCAGCTCTGGGCAGGGGACTGAATTTCAAGTCTTCAGTCCTTCTCTGTTTGCTCAGTTGGAGGCACGTAGCCATGCAAGTTCCCTCAGCAGCAGCTGGGGGGACCCTTGCAGACAAAGTTTATCTCTGTCTGCTACAGAGTATGTGAGAACAAGCTCCACAGATAGTACCTGGTCCCAGAACCAGAACCTGACCGGAACACAATTTTCCCTGGCAGGGACACAGGTGCTCAGGCCTGCTGACCCCTCCTCACCTCTGGGCAGAGTCTGAGTCTATCTTTCAGAGTCCTCAGTCCTTATCTGTTTGCTCAGTTGGAGGCGGGTGGCTGTGCAAATTCCCTCAGCAGCATCTGGGGGGACCCTGGCAGACAGTGTTTATCTCTGTCTGCTACCAAGATTAAACCTTTAATTGACATTCTTAAAGTGACCAAGAACATGAGACATGATAGATCATGGCCCTCAGAAGAAAACATACCACTAATATTCTGCTAAATGATCATAACAATGAAATGATTATAATGACATTGTTATACCCATAGATCAGTGCATCGCACATCCCTCATCAGAGAAACATATTTTGCTATAGATTGTAATGAACACATAGATCCAAAACTGTATAAGGTGCAGCAAGTAAGACACTTTGGAGCGCCAAGCCCTAAATGGGATATCTTTACCAGACCCCCTTCATACAAGGCTCATAGATATATGTGAAAGAAAAAGCAAAAAGATTGTTAAGAGCCAGAGGTTATTATAACTCCAAGGAAACAGTGTTGTCCAGACACAATAGTGCTGATGCAAAAAAGCTATGATAGCAAGCACAAGACTCTCACAGGTTCCAAACAGACAAAAATCCTAATCACCAGAAGGGGAAATAGACATAGTGCTACTCCTAGCTGAGAAGCTATTTGCAATTGATAACTCCTAGAAAAGACAAAGTCAGTTTTCTCTAATGGAGTGACATTGAGAATATCAACTATACTATAGAAAAGGTCCCATACTCAGGAGTAGTTGACAAGTGTAAAATATAACCCATGTTATATGTTTCTTTTTGTTGGTGGTGGTTTTTGTTTGTTTGTTTTCTGTCTTTTAGGGGTTTTATATTTCTTGTGATTTTTCTTTTTTTCTGAGGGAAAGAACAAACATGAAATTGGATGGCTAAGGAAAGTGGCAATGATCTGGAAGTAACTGGAGGAAAGGTGTTTTATATATATATATATATATATATATATTATAGTTTTTAGTTTAGTATTTTTTAGGACTCCTGAATGTGTAAATGATCATTTCTATAGCCTTCTCTTAGTGCTCTTTTCCTTGTTTGTTTGCCTTCTTCAACTTTAGTGTGGTCATTTTTGTTTTATCTTATATTTTATTTTGTTAAAAACATTTTAAAAAAGAAAAATAAGAACAAAATATGTTATATAGAAAAGTCAATAAAAGAAGGGGACAAGAATATCAAAAGCAGAAGCCACAGTCATTTTGTGATTTAACTTCAGAAGCAACATCTTACTATCCCTGCTACATTCCTTTAACTGGAAGCAATGACTAAATTCAGCTCAGAAATGATAAATTATTACATAAAGTAATAAAAGTTACAAGGTAGGAAGCATTGGGGGTCATTCTCAGTGACTGCCTACCACAGTGATTTAGGCTATTCTTCCCTCCCTAAAGCCAACTGATTTGATTATGAAATTTTGAAATAGAATTAGATTCATTTGTTACTATCTGTATTCCAGTTTGGTTTTCTGTCCCTTTATCTTTATAATTCCAATTATACTAACTGGTTATATAAGTTATTTTCTTGTCATTGTAAAAAGATAACTGATAGAACAACTTAAAAAACAAGAGATTTATTTAGGCTCACAGTTTCAGAGATGTCAGTACATCATAGCAGGGGACATGACAGAAAGGATCAGTTCACAACATGGAAGTTGAGAAACAGATAAAAGTAAATACGAGAAAGGGTGTCAGGGAATAGCTTCCAACAGCGAACCCTTGTCCAGAGTGGACTCAGAGGTAAGCAGATTCCAGTTCCTGGGATGCCCAGAGAATTCCTTCCCTGGGACAGGGACATGCCCAGGAATCTGACCTCAGCAGTCAGATCCTAGGCTAAAGCGGGAAATATCCTTCCCCAGCAATCCCTATAGGTACATAGCAGGAGGGACCTCCCACAAGCAGTCTGCGACTCAACAGGAAGCTGCAACATCATAGATGGAAACTTTTGAACCATGGACCCAAGTACAGAGTGGAGTCAGAGATCATGCAAACACTATGCCCAGAGCAGACAGGAGACACACAACCCCTTTAGCCACAACAGACTAGAAGCTAAGAGTGAACCATTAAAGCAATGGGCAGATGCCAGTGCAAGAATACATATAACAATATAAAGGACAACAAAGCAACAACAGAAGAAACTGGTGGTTCTACAGCACCAAGATCTAAACAGAGCAAAGAAGAAGAAACAGAAGGAAACAAATCAAAAACACCTTTATGATGATTATAGAAGCCTTAAAAGAGGTTATAAAAATCCCTTAAAGAAATAGAAGAAAATACAAACAAAAAAGGGAAGAAATAAACAAATCGTTGAAAGGAAAAAAAAGAGGATTGCCAAAACAATTTTGCTCAACAAAAGAACTTCAGAAGGCATCACCACCCCTGACTTCAAATTATACTATAAAGCTACAGTGATAAAAACAGTTTGGTAATTGCATAAAAACAGACTGATGGATCAATGGAATCGAATTGATGATCCCAATATTCACCCACTCACCTATGAACACCTGATTTTTGACAGAGGCCAAAAATATTCAATGAAAAAATGATAGTATCTTCAACAAATGGTGTTGGCATAACCAGAATGGTAGAGTGTACAAAAATGGAAATAGATCCACACCTATCACCTTGCACAAAACTCAAATCTAAGTGGATCAAAGACCTCAACATAAATCCAGCTACACTGAACTTGATGGAAAAGAAAGTGGGAAATACCATCCAACACTTTGGCACTGGTGACTGGTTTTTAAATATAACACTAGTAGCACAGACACTAAGAACAACAATCAGCAAGTGGGACCTCCAGAAACTGAGAACTTTCTGTAAGGCCAAGGACACAATCAATAAAACAAAATGACAGCCCACAGAATGGAAAATTTTTTTCTACCAACCCAACAATTGACAGAGGACTGATCTCTAAAATATATAGAAAACCCAAAAACTAGAGCCCAAAACCTTTAATAACCCAATTAAAAAATGGGGTTCAGAACTAAAAAGGGAATTCCCAGCAGAACAATTATAAATGACTAAAAGGCACATGAAAAAGTGCTCAACATCTTTAGCCATCAGACAAATGCAAATCAAAACTACTCTGAGATACCACCTTATACCTGTAAAAATGGCTAAGAAAAAAAAAACACAAATGGAAACAACCTAGATGCCCCTCAACTGAAGAACAGATTAACAAACTGTGGTACATCTACACAATGGATTACTGCTTAGCAGTAAAAAAAAACCTGATATCCAATAATTTGCAGGCAAATAGATGGATTTGGAGAATATCCTTCTGAGCGAGGTATCACAAAGTCAGAAAGATACGCAGGGAATGTACTCACTCATAGTGGACTTTAGACAAAGAAAGCTAAGCATGTCCAAGCTGCAAACCACAACCACTGAACAGCTTGGGATCTGAAGCACCTTGGATTGGCACCTTGGGTCCCATTCCCTACAGAGGAAAACCTGACCCAGTCTTGATATTAGGATGAGGAAATAAGACTTGCCTGGAGTGGATGCTGAAATAATCCACCTTGGGACCTCTTGCCCTTTCTGGGGATGAGATGGGGGGATGGGGAGAAGAGAAAGAGTGACCAGGAGGGGTTGGGAGGAAGAAGGGAGTTTGAAACAGGATTCATGAATAAAAAGTGAAACTTTATTCTATAAAAATAAAATTTTAAAATAATTTTTAAAAAAAGATAGGGTGTGGCCCAGGTCAAGCTACTTACTAGTCTAGCTGAAGAGAGGAAGAAAAGAATATGTGAGCAAAGGGATCAGAATCATTAGTAGAGCCAGAGAGATGGCTGACCCCTGCTATTGGGAGTTCACTGACTCTGAAATAACCACTGAGGAACCTTCAAGGAACGCAACTGAAACCTCCAAATTTATAAGACAGTTGAACAGCATGGACAATTTGTGGAGACTCTTGTAGTAAGAGTCTGTTTATTCCTGGTGCATGAGCTGACACTTCAGAGCCCATTCCCTTCAGAGGAATACCTAACTCAGCCTTGATACTGGGGGAAGAGACTTGGACCTACCTCAACTGGATATGCCAGACTAAACTGACTCACTTTGGGATTCCTTGCCCTCCCTGGGGAATGAATGGGGAGGTAGAGTGGAGGGTTTGAGGGAGAACTGGGAGGAGGAGAATGAGGTGAGCCATGATGAGTATGGGAAAAAACTTTAAAAACCTAATTTTTTTAAAAAATAAAGAAAGGGTGTGGCAAGTGATACTCCATAAGGATACTCCTAGTGACTTACTTCTTTAACCTAGCTCACCTTCCCAAGAATGTCATCATACTATGCTTCTATCTTCATTGGGGAATGGTCTAATCATCCTTAGAAATGTCCTCACATCCTTACCCAGAGGTGTGCTTCACTAGTATTCGAGGCATTTGGGGATTAGAGAGATTACTCAATGATTAAGAATGCATACTCAGCTGGGTAAAATGGCACATACCTTTAATCTCAGCACACAGGAGGCAGAATAAAGTGGATCTCTTGAGTTCAAGCTCAGGGTAGTCTGCATAACACTATCTCAAAAACTTGAAAAAAAAAAAAACAGCCACATACTGCCTTAGTAATGGATCCAAGTTTAGTCACAAGGATCCATACCAGGCAGCTCCCATCCTCCTATTAACTCCAGTGGACACTGTATTCTTGTACATATACAGACATACAGACACACTAATGCATACATCACTTAAAATAAAGAAATTCTTATTTGTCCATAATAATCTAATGACTTCTTAATCCATTTAACAACTAAAATTAACTGACTCCTTGAGTATGTGAAACAATACCACAATTCCAAGCCAAAACTACATAAAAACTAAGAAATATCACTGTCTCCTTATCCTTGTCACTATATTCCCATTTTTTTACTTCTTTCTATCTATTTCTCACTCAGATCCTATAAGTATCCATTGTTTACTTTCTGGTTTATACTTCCCCTCCCTTTTTTTCTAATATCTTCTCTTAATCACATAAAGATTAGATTGTATACTTTTTAATTTTTATTTTATTATTGTTTGTGTGTGTATGAGAAAGAGAAAGAGGGAGAGGGAGGGAGGGATGGAGGGAGGGAGGGAGGGAGAGGGAGAGAGAGAGAGAGAGAGAGAGAGAGAGAGGTGAGTGCAGGTGTATATGTAACCTGGCCTGTGAATGGAAATCAGAAGACAATATTCAGGAGTCAGTTATCTCCTTCTACTATGGATTCTGAAGATCAAACTCAAGACATCAGTTTTCATGGAATTCATTCCAAATTATTTCACTGATGGTCTTCTCACTGCTTTTTTAAAAAATAGGTTGTCTTCCCTTATATTAATGAACAAAGGTTTTTTTTTCACTCATTTGACAAGAACTTTTTCCTATTTCTCTTGAACAAGGAACATTTCTTCTCGTATTTCAGGGTAAGTTTTTAAGTGATAAGTCTGAAATAAAACTGTGCTTCCTCTATATTTCTCTGCAAATTAGGAAAACAATATCTTCACTTGGTAAGTAGAGCTAAAAATCTTCACATTGCATTAGTGGTCTTGTGAATTGAAATGTCATTTTACAAACACAGCAGCATGTAACCATCTACATCTGACTCACTAATTTAACTAACAATAATTTCCTCTGACAAAATAATTAGTAAAAGGGAATATCTTAAAGCAAAAGGACGTACATAGAAAGCATATAAATGTCAAGACTACAAAAATAATCTGAAGTCTAATAATCGTCTAACTAATTAATACTAGCCAATACAATTGAATATTATGTAGCAACAAAAATCATTATGTAAACTACACCAATAGTAAAGGTTTTATATTCTCAACTGAAAAAAGAATACAAAATACTGTAATATTATTACAATAATGCCAAATTGAAATTAATATCTGTTTGCAATTGTACCAAAAAGAACCAATGCTGGGAAGTAGCTGCCTAATCAAATAGTAAGTTTCCCAGTACCCTCTGCATCCTTGTGAAATCATGTGGGCTAGTTCTAACCAGAAAAATTATTCAGAATGTATGTGATCAGCTTCCCATACAACTTATTCATTAGGTCACTTTCCTTCTGTAAGCTGGATGCCAAAGCAAACAAAAATTATTAAAGATGGCATATTTGCTGACAGTCTGAGTCAATGTGTATCTCACAGATCCTCAACTATTCAGTTGTTTCTGGGCTATCATGAGTAAGAAGTAAATATATTCAATGACAATTCACTATATGCTTTTTTAAAAAAATTCAATAGGTTATATTTAGGAATATATTTGTATATACAAGCACATATGTGGATGCTTCTCAGTTTCAGGAGGTCCCATTTGCTGATTGTTGTTCTTAATGTCTGTGCCATTGGTGTTTTATTTAGGAAGTGTTCGCCTGTGCCAATTAGTTGGAGAGTATATCACATTTTCTTTTCTATCAAGTTCAGAGTGGCTGGGTTTATGTTGAGGTCATTGATCCACTTGGATTTGAATTTTGTGCAGGGTGACAGGCTTAGATCTATTTGCGTTTTTCTACACACTACCAACCAGCTATGCCAACAACATTTGTTAAAGATACTATATTTTTTCCATTGAATATTTTGGGCCTCTGTGGAAGATCATGTGTTCATAGGTTTTTTGGTTAAAGCCTGGATCCTCAGTTCGATTCCAAAGATCCACATGTCTGTTTTTATGCCAGGACCAGGCTGTTTTTATTACTGTAGCTCTATAATATAACTTGAAATCGGAGATGGTGATACCTCCTGAGGATCCTTTGTTGAGCAAAACTGCTTTGGCAATCCTGGCTTTCCTGTTATACCAAATGAAGTTTAGTATTGTTCTTTCAAGGTCTGTAAAATATTGTGGTGGGATTTTGATGGGAAGTGCATTGAATCTGTAGATTGCTTTTGGTAGAATTGTCATTTTTACAATGTTGATTCAGGAACATGGGAGAGCTTTCCATTTTCTGATATCCTCTTCAATTTCTTTCTTCAGTGATTTAAAATTTTTGTCAAATAGATCTGTTACTTCTTTGGTTATAGTTACTTCAAGGTATTTAATGCTATTTGCAGCTATTATAAAGGGTGGTATTTCCCTTATTTCTTTTTCAGCCCTTTTATATTTAGTGTATAGGAGGGCTACTAATTTCTTTGAGTTAATCTTCTATTCTGCTACATTGCTGAAGGTGTCTATCATCTGTAAAAGTTCCCTGGTAGAATTTTGTGGATCACATATGTATACAATCATATCATCTGCAAATAGAGATAGTTTCACTTATTTTCCAATTTGTATCTCTTTAATCTCCTTTTGTTCTCTTATTGCTTTAGCTGAAACTTCGAGAACCATATTGAATAGTAAGGGGAGAAAGGATCTCCTTGTCTAGTTCCTGATTTTAGGGGGATTGCTTTGAGTTTTTCTACATTAAGTTTGATGGTAGCTGTCGGCTTCTTGTAAATCGCCCTTATTATACTGAGATATTTTCCCTGTATTCCTGGAATCTCCAGTGTTTTATCATTTTTCAAAGACTTTTTCCACATCTAAGGATATGGTCATGTGGCTTTATTTCCTTCGGTTTGTTTATATGATGGATGACATTTACCGTTTTTCCTATGTTGAACCATCCCTGAATTTCTGGGATGAAGCCTACTTGATCATGGTGGATGATATTTTTTATATATTGTACACGGTTTGCCAAAATTTTGTTGAGAATTTTAACATCAATATTCATGAGGGAAATTGGTCTGTAATTCTCTTTTTTTGTTGCTTCTTTCAGTGGCTTGGGTATTAGGGTAATTGTGGCTTCATAAAAGAAATTTGGCAATATTCCTTCAGTTTCTACTGTGAAATAGTTTGAGGAGCAATGGTAGCAATTCTTTGTTAAATGTCTGGCAGAATTCTGCACTGAAACCATCTGGACCTGGGCTTTTTTTACTTGAGAGGCTTTTAATGACAGCTTCAATTTCCTTTAGGGTTATAGGCCTGTTTAGGTAATTAATCTGATCTTCATTTAATTTTGGTAGATGGTACCTGTCCAGAAAGCTGTCCATTTCTTCTAGGTTTTCCATTTTTGTGGAATATAGATTTTCAAAATATGTCCTGATAATTCTCTGGATTTTCTGGGGGTCTGTTGTTATGTCCCCCTTTTCATTTCTGATTTTGTTGATTTGGATACTCTCTCTCTGCTTTTTGATTAGTTTGGATAAGGGCTTATCTATCTTGTTGACTTTCTCAAAGAACCAACTCTTAGATTCATTGATTCTTTGTATTGTTCTTTTTGTTTCAATTGTATTGATTTCAGCTCTGAGTTTGATTATTTCCTTCTGTCTACTCCTTCTAGGTGAGTTTGCTTCTAATTGTTCTAAGGGTTTCAGCTGAGCTGTTAGGTCTCTAGTGTGGGATTTCTCTAGATTTTTCATATAGGCATCTAGTGCTATGAATTTTCCTCTTAAGACTGCTTTCATTGTGACCCATAAGTTTAGGTATGTTATAGATTCATTTTCATTAAATTCTAGGAATACTTTGATTTCTTCCTTAATTTCTTCCTTGACCCAGAGGTGATTCAGCTGAGTGATGTTTAGTTTCCATGTGTTAGTAAGCTTTCTGTGTTTTTTGATGTTGTTGAACTTAAATTTAGGCCCTGGTGGTCCGATATGATACAAGGGATTATTTTCATTTTTTTTGTATCTGTTGATATTTATGTGATCAATTTTAGAGAAAGTTCCATGAGGAGCTGAAAAATATGTATATTCCTTTGCATTTTCTACAGGTGGAAGCTTCTGTAGATATCTATTTGCATCATAACCTCTTTTAGACTCCTCATTTCTCTGTTGAGTCTCTGTCTGGTTGACCTACCCAGGGGTGAAAGTGGGGTATTGAAGTCTCCCACTATTAGGGTGTGAGAATTGATGTAGGATTTGAGCTTTATCAATGTTTCTTTTACATAGGTAGGTGCCCTTATATTTGGGGCATAAATATTCAGGATTGAAATCTCCTCTTGACCAATTTTTACTGCAATGAATAAGTTTTGTCTATCTTGATCCTTTTTTATTGTCTTTTAGCTTAAAGTCTGCTTTGTCAGATATTAGGATGGCAACCCCAGCTTGTTTCTTAGGGCCATTTGATTGTAAAATCATTTCCCAACCCTTATTCTGAGCCTGTGTCTGTCTTTAAGTTTGAGTTGTGTTTCTTGTATGCGGCAGAATGTTGGCTTCTGTTTTTGTATCCATCTTGTTAGTGTGTGCCTTTTTATAGATGAGTTGAGTCCATTGATACTAAGGGATATTAGTGACCACTGATTGATGTTTCCTGCTATTTTTGGTGGCAGCTTGTAATTCCTTTCTCTGGGCTTTTCTTTTGTGGGATTATTGAATGTTTATGGTTTCATGGGTGTATCTGGGATCCTTCGGTTGGAGTTTTCCCTCTAATGCTTTCTGGAAGGCTAGATTTGTAGATAGGTATCATTTCAGTCTGACTTTGTCATGAAATATCTTGTTTACTCCATCTATGGTGATTGATAATTTTGCTGGGTATAGTAGTCATGCTCTTTGGCAGTCATGCTCTTTTAGTGTCTGTATAACTTCTGACCAAGCCCTTCTTGCTTTAATCATATCCACTGAATAGTCAGGTGTTATTCTGATGAGTCTGCCTTTATAAGTAAGTTGGCCCTTTTATTTTGCAGCTCTTAATTTTTTTTCTTTTTTCTGTATGTTTTATGGGTTGATAATTATGTGGCAAGCTGTCTTTTGGGGGGGGCATAACTATTTGGTGTTCTGTAAGTTTCTTGTATCTTTATAGGCATTTCCTATTTAAGTTAGGAAAGTTTTCTTCTATGAATTTATTGAATACATTATCTGTGCCTTTGAGCTGGTATTCTTCTCCTTCTTCTATTCCTATCATTCTCAGGTTAGATCTTTTCATGGTGTCCCAGGTTTCTTAAACATTTTGTGTTATGGCTTTTTTGGTTTTAGTGTTTTCTTTGACTGATGTATCTTTTTCTGCTACTGAGTTTTCCACTCCAGAGATTCTCTGTTCCATCTCTTGAATTCTGTTGGTTAGACTTGTATCTGTAGTTCCTGATCTTTTCTTCAGATTTTCTATTTCCATCTTTTCCTCATTTTGTGCCTTTTTTATTGCTTCTATTTCAGTTTTTAGTGCCTGGAATGTTTCTTTCATTTTTTGGTGTACTTTTTCTTTGTTTACTTTTGAGGATTTGTTCATCTCCTCCATTTTTTGTTTGTATTTCTTCTATTTCTTTAAGGGAATTTTTTTATATCCTCTTTGAAGGCTTCAATAATCTTCATAAAGATGTTTTTGTTGTTGTTTCCTTCTATTTCCTCTTCACTGCTCTGTTCAGGTCTTGTAGTTGTAGAACCACCAGTTTCTTCTGGAGTTGCCTTACTGTTCTTTATATTATTACATGTATTTTTGCCTTGGCGTCTGTCCATGGCTTCAGCCGCTCATGATTAGGCAGCTCCTAGTCAGTTGTGGCAAGAGGGCTTGTGTGTCTCCTGTCTCCTCTGAGCAAGGTGTTTGCTCAATCTCTGACTCTGCTCTGGACAGGTGTCTGAATTTCAAACCTTCCATCCTTCTCTGATGATGCAGTTTGCCCTGGAGGCGGGGCCTGGCTGTACAAGGTCCCCTCTTTTAGGTGTGGCTGGAAGAGCCTCTCACAGCCAAACCCTAGCTCCTGTCTGCTAGGGAGACTCTGAGATCAGACTCTAGAGATTGACCCTGGTCCCAGGGAGTGACTCTCCAGATGGGTGGTCCAGGTGCCAGAATCTGCTCACCTCTGGACAGGGTCTGAATTTCAAAGTCCAATTTACTATGTTCTTATAGTAGTCATATAATGATGTGTAATTGTAGTAGGATAGTAAATTTTCTTACATTCAAATCTTACTTTAATGCCAATATTTTATCATCAATGGGTAATGAAATAAATATGACACTTTAATATGCATAAAGGGATGAAGTAGTAGAGAGATGACTTAATGATTAAGAGTATGTGTTACTCTTAAAAAGGATCTGGGTTTGATACCCAGCACTCATGTTGTGGCTTAGAACTGTCTGCAACTCCAGCTTGACTCCCTCTTCTGGATTCCATGCATGGCATGCACATGCACAGTGCACAGATATAAATGCAAGAAAATGTATATACATATTGAAAATAAGTAAACATCTTTTAAAATAAATAAAATTAGGCAAGTGAGTCATCAGTTCTCCTTCCTTTGACATCTCATCAAAAAGATGGTCATCAGAAGCCAAACATCTGTCATCTAGGCTTCAGACTATCCCTGAATAAGAACTAGATGCTAGAAACTCTGTAGGGTTGTTTTTCCCCTCAAAATGCTATATTCACAAGACTGCTTCAGTCAACAGGAATATAATAATCTAGGAGGCCAAGAAATTTAGGGATATAAAAGTTGACTCACAATATATCAAAGTATCACCTTAATCTAATTGTTCAAGCAAAGATATATGAGACTGAAGAGCTGTCTTTGGTCTGTCAGACATTAACTGACCCAAACTTCCAGACCCTGACAAAATGAGGCTATTGAGTTATATATCATCTGTCTTAATATTGCAACCATGTCTATAAACAGCGTCACTTCTTATGTTGGAACTAATACTACCCATTTGCTATCTGTGGCTTTGTGCTGCCAGTGCTTACTGCACTTAGAAGTCAAAAGCTGGGAAATTCAAATTACAAGCTGAACACAAAGAAAATATATGTGTAGCAATCTTATTTGTATTTCTACCCTTGATAAGCCATGCTTATGATTCTTATCCTCTGTATAGTTATTGTTAACTCTTCTGCATTTTAAATTCTTTTTACTTTTTTTTTGATAAATACAAAATAAAGAAGAAAAAAAAACAAAAAAAAATTACAAGTTCAAAGAACCTATACTTTTAGGTATCTCAAATGGATGATTCTCTTCAGAAAGCCACATATAGCTCAAGAAAAGTCTGACATTTATGGGCTTTTAGAACTTATTCAGTATGTATTATTGTGTGTGTGTGTGTGTGTGTGTGTGTGTGTGTGTATGTTTGAGATGTGTCTCACATAAGTTCTTCAAATCAGTGTCCTGATGCACTTAAGTAACACCAATTCTACATATTTTCTTATTTCAGAGCACAGGGAAAAGTAAAATAAGTCTCCTACACTCACTTATTTCTTATTTGAAATACATTCAAAACAACCCAAATGGCCAATATACTTCAACTGAAGGATATGTTCACTTTAGTAAAGCACTGATCCAAAGATGTTAGTGTACCAGAGAATTCAATGAGTTGTTTGTTTCAATTAGAGAATTTTTCCATGTGACTATCTCCCCTGATTAAACTGACTACAACAGACAAATCAGACTTTCTAATGAAACACTTTTTTCTTTTATGTTTGGTTGCAAATAATTAATTTGGATAGTGTACTTTCTCAATCTTTGATGTAAGCAAATGTATAAATAATCAGTTATTCAGATACATCTTTTTCCTCATATGAATATCATCATAGCTCTCTTATTGAATCCTTAATGCTTTGAATAATTTAGTATATGCTGCAAAACTTTAGACTTATGTCCATCTTACAGAGGAAAAAAATCAAAGAAGCTAATTGAATTTTTTTTATAAAAAATCTTATGGAGCATAATCAGTAGTAGAAGATCTGAGCACAATTTTGTCAGATTCTAAAATCTAAATTTGTCCTGAGAAAGAAAAACAGGACCTGAATGTTACTGGTTTCTCTGTTCAGAGCAGATCTTGTCCATGTATGCATATTTAATATGTATGTGTGAGGACACACAGCTATATAAACAGAACTGAAAGAGGAACATTGATTGTCCTGCTCTATTGCCCTCTGGCTCATTTCCTCTACTGTTCTCTGGCTCATTTCTTTGAGACAGCATCTCTCACAGAACCTGGAATTAGACTGGTAGCCCATTTCCACATCAAATTCCATGGCAGTTACAGGTACTCCTTTAGCCATATGCAGCTTTGTAAATGGGTTCTGGAGATTTGAATTTAGGGCCTAGTACTGCTACAGCAAGTGTCATTATTCATCTAATCATATCTCTAGCCATAGATCCTGTCCTCTAACTGTTATAGCAGGGCTATCAGAGAACAAAGAGCACCCTATGTGTAATAGTGAAGTTATTGAGCCAGTGGAGAAATGACAGAATCTGTCCCTAGAAGGAGCCAGGGACACTTCCAGTTGTTGCAAACAAAGTCATTTAGCATTATATGTGCTTCCTTTTGAAATACCATAAAATGAGGGTAAAAGTATACAAACAGGACAAGTCAGCAAGAAAAATTGCTACATTTATAAATATAAATAAAATGTTGTTGTACTAGCATAAGCCTTTATTTCCAGAACTCAGAAGACTGATGCATAAGAAATCAAAAGTTCCACATAGTGAGTTTCAGGAGAACCTGAACTATAAAGGGAAGGGAGGAGGAGAAGGAGAAGGAGGAGGAGGAAGAAGAAGAAGAGGAAGAGGAAAAAGATGATGATTCAAAAAATAAGATACACCCATTTTTCTATTTTTTTATTTAAAAATGTTTTTTTCCCATGTCTATCATTGTTCACCTTCCTTTCTCTCTTCCCAGGTCCTCGAGTCCTCCCTCAGCTTCCCCGCCCCAGCCCTCCATCCATTCCCCAAGGAGGGCAAGGAGTCCCAATGTGGGTCAAATCAGTCTGGCATATCCAGTTGTGGTAGGTCCTAGTCCCTCATCCCAGTATTAAGGCTGAGTTAGGTGTTTCTCTTTGAAGGATTTAGCTCCTTTCCATGAAGGTTCCTCAGTGATTATTTCAGTCAGTGAGCTCCCAATACCTCAGGTCAGCCATCTCTGTAGGTCTCCTCCTCAAGATCCTTTGCTCATATACTCTCTGCTCTCTCTTCTGCTGGACCTGAAGCTCAACCTGGTGCTTAGCTATAGATTTCTGCTTCTGCTTCTATCTATTGCTGAATGAAGGTTCTATAATGACAATTAGGGTGGCCATTCATTTGATTATAGGGAAAGTCCTGTTAGGCACCCTCTCTACTATTGCTTGGAGTCCTAGCCAGGGACATTTTGTGGGTTCTTAGAGGTTTCCTTAGAACCAGGTTTCTCCCTAATCCCACAGTGGCTCCCTCTAACAAGATATCCATTTCTTTGTTCTCCTTCTCTGTTGTTCCTCTCCCTCAACTATCTCCAAAATAAGATACATTCTTATGGATTAATAGTTTTAATGTTCTAGGAGGAGGCAGGATGAATAACAGTAAGGATATTTGAAAAGCCATGTGGAAATCTATGTTTTGTAAGTTTAAGATAGATAGTGTGGTGATTTGAATAAAAAAGGCTCCCATAGGCCCATAGGGAATGGCACTATTAAGAAGTGTGCCCTTCTTAGAAAAAGTGTGTCACTGAGCGGGGGTAGGTTTTCAGGTTTCAAATATCTAAATCGGGCCCATTGTCACATTTTCTTCCCATTACCTGCTGATCCTTTTCAGCTCCTTCTGCAGCCCAATGTCTGCCTGCACACTGTCATGCTTCCCCTATGATAATGGACTAAACCTCTGAACCAGTAAGCCAGCCTCAATAGAAACCCTAACTAAGACAGTCAGATAGATGGAATCATTGGAGTTACCCTATACAGGCAGATAATGCTCCTCCCAGAAGTCATAGATTATCAAACAAATTCCCAGGATACTTTCCTTAAAATCGTTGGTCATAGAGGCTCAGAGATCCCCAAAGCAATATAGACTATTGTTATTGCTCTCTTTTTTCACCAGAATGTGATGATAATAGCCTGTTGTTGAAGATAGCATACACTTTGGTCACTAGACATAAAGAAAACAACTCAGCACTCACCTGGAAGATTCCTCCATGATTGATAGTTTTCATAGTGCCAGAGAATGCAATGCAGCTCCAGTATGAGAAAGTAATAATTAGCCTTACCCAGATGTGAAGCCTGCAAGCCATAATAATGACAAGCCTAGCAAGATATACTAACTGGTACAATAGTGGCATGCATAGCTCAAGGTAGCTAGTACCATTCTGACTGGATTCAAGGCCAACTGCACAGACAGGAAATCAAGCCTATTACTGTAAATCTGGCCAAGAACCCATAGGTGGGGAAGTCTTAAACCCTAAAGAGAACTCACTACTATCATTTTTGCTAATTGGACATAGTATCAAACTGCCTTCTAAATATTTGTCTTTATATTTATATGTTAGTGCAACTGTCATTTCTTATCAGAGAAGACTTTTTTTCAGTGGACACAGTTTAATACAGAGATCACATCTGGACAAAGTGCCGAGATTAAATGATTGTGAAGTGCTCAGCCCTAAATGGAACATCTTTATCACACCCTTCCCCCTAAAATTCATGGAACTTTATGAGAGGATAGAAGGATTGCAATAGCTAAAAGATGAGGAAGACTGGCAAAAATAGTGCCATATAGATATGACAGGATTGTTGTACCCATGAATTCCCAACACCTGTAATTGTTTACACAAGTCTTACACAAGATCAAGCGACCCAACATTCCATCATGGATGGGAGAGAGGCTTACAGGGCCGCTTCCTTAGCTAAAGAGCACTTTATGGCTGCTGAATAAAAAAGAGTCACTTTTCTTAGATATAGCCCCTGCTGTGTTACCCATGATTGAAGATTTTTAGTTGTGGTAATGTTACATATTTAATAAAACATGGAATATCAAGAGATCAACCCACAGTCAGACTAGGCAGGGGTAGCTCTGGAGCTGGCCCTGGTTATGTGAGTACAGGTAAGCTGAACCTGAGAACTCAAGAGTTTGAGAACTGACCCCACTCTTTCCTGTCTGCTACATTGGGTGAGCTAGCCAAGGTAGTACTGGAGAGCTCATCTGGATGGTGATGATGAGGTCTATGCAGGGTAAAAGTGTACATAGTATTGTGGTGATTCTAAGGTCACTGTCTCTTGCCCTACTATGTGCCTTTCTGCCTGATTCATAGACTATATATCAAGAAACCTGGCAGACACTGAAGCCTTGCCTTGCCTATGATAAGTGTGGCTTTTTCATAACTGAGAGAAAAAAAGCCTTGTGATATTTTTTATGTGTTATAGTATGGTTCTATCCCTACTGTTTACTTAAGAAACGTCAAAGGAACTTTAATAGCAGTTCATATCATGGCAAAATTTTGGTGTGAAAACAGAGAGAGGAGAAAGATAGAAAAATGAGAAGTGAAGATGCAGTAATAAAATTACCTTAAGAACACGTGAGTTGGTCCTTCCTTTTTACCTAGAACTTTTCCCTTTGCTACTCTGAGGCATTCTTTCCTACACTGAGCAGAGTGGGAGCTGCTCTCTTAATCTGCGTTACTCAGCTCCCCAAATACAGATACTCAAAGAATATAAGCTTTTTTCCTAACTGCAATAAAAACCTGAATTTACCCCTGAACTAACTCTAATCACCACCTGAAGGTCTTGATCTTAGTGAACAGCTTCTTTAGACACAAACCAGCAATCATTGCCACCACGAACTTTTTGGTTTTTATTTGTTTTTTATAACATAAGTCTTTACTGATCTGGAAATTTCATATTATACACCCCAATCCCACTCACCTCCCAGTCCCTACATATTTTCCCCTTCAGTCCTGCAGCATCCCTCAAAAAGAACCCCTCCAAAAATCAATTTTTAAAAAAATCTACCTTACACTTACGTCTTTCCAACATTTCATTCATCCTAGTGGCATTGGGTACTGATATGTCACACAGTAATGACCATTAAAATTTTTAAGAAAATGAGAAATGAAATTTAAAGCTTTCTTAATAGTCTAACATACAGATGTAGTGGAATTTATTTAACCATGTCTCTATCTACAGAGAACAGCAGTCCTTGGTCAGGAAATCAATGGTAATGTAAATAACAGGACATAAATTAAGTGGAGAAGATTAAGGACCCCAGATTATTACTTGGTCTCTGTAAGTTAATAGAATCCAGGGAGTCAGGACAATCAAATGTGGTATTTTTAGCCCTTTCAAGGATGCATCTGTATATACATATATTTAGACCTTGTTGCTGATGTGTTGTGCTGAAAGGTGCCCCAGAGCAAGGTGGTTAAAGCAGAAGCTCCCTGGAAAATGATAGGAGCCATTTTACATTTGTAAGTATCAGAAAGTAGGACCTGAGAAACAGCTCAGGAAATGCAACTGGCACCACTAAAAATCCATCTCTCATCCTAGGAAAGTAGGTTAAAATTTTAAAACAATGCCTCTAAGTCAACAAATACAATCAGAGCTTTATTTTATTGGTTATGCTCTCAGTGGTGATCTAAGTTTATTAGGTATGGCTGATTAAACATGTTGATTAAAGGAGTAATTTGATGTTTTGATATGTGTATACTCATATGAGTGAGATCATGGAGCATTTGTTTTCCATTTGTAATGGTTCCATTTTAGTGAGGACATTTCTAGCTCCAGAGAACATAAGGAATAACATGGTACAGCTAGCTACTTAGCTAGTTAACTATCTACTGTTGTCCAGATATACTGTTTAGGTGAAGAAAGAATGTATTTCTCTGTTTTTGCTTTCCAAAATTTTATTTTTAGGTTTAGCTTTAGTTCTTTGTCTGTGGGATAATGCTCTTGTACACTTAAAAATTTGTCACTTGTATTGGTTTAATAAATGCTGATTGGCCAGTAGGCAGGCAGGAAGTATAAGCAGGGCAACCAGACTAGGAGAATTCTGGGAAGAGAAAAGGCAGAGAAGCGACAAAAGCCATATGCAGGGGAAGCAAGACGATAATGCTGAACTAAAACAAAGTACCAAGCCATGTGGCTAAACATAAATAAGAAGCATGGGTTAATTTAAGCATAAGTGCTAGATAATAATAAGCCTGAGCTACTGGTCAGCACTTTATAATATTAAGCCTCTGACTCAATTATTTGAGAAGCAGCTGCTGGGTATTTAAAAGTTTCTGGCAGGACAGAAACTTCTGACTACGTTTGTCTGTTTGAAACAAAGTATTGGTAAATATATTAGGTTTTCCTAAAGTTCACTTTATATCTCAGGGTGAGTTACAATTCACAAGTTTCCTGAGTGGTATAAATACATTTATATACCATGATTCCCAGCTATCGATAATATTTCTTGTTAGTGACTGCCTTGAGGAGAATTTTGCAATTATACCTAATAGAAGTAGAAATTAAAAAAAAAAAAAATCTCTTAGAGATTAGTGGATAACTGAGGCTTTCTGTTTTGTTTTGTTTTGGTTTGGTTTTTTTTTTTTGGTTTTTGAGACTCAATGTATTCTTGGATGTCCTGGAGGTCACTATGTAAATGAAGCTGGCATTAAAGTCCCAGAGATATGCTGCCTCGGCCTCCTGAGTGCTAGGACTAAAAATATTGTGCCATCATGCTTGGCCTTAACCAAGACATTTTTGACAAATGCTTTCAAAGGGCATCAAGTCAGCTATAGCTAGAGGTACACTAAAGTATAGTGAGTCACTGAGATGTAACAGCCATAGCCAGTAGCTACATTCCTTAGTTTTGCATATGTATGGTTCCATGTGACTATTAGTGGTCAGTGGAAGGAAAAGATAAGTATATATCATACCGAGGATGTCACCTATGGTGGTTTGAATAATAAATGTCCACCCATAGGCTCAGGTATATGAACATTTACTCCCCAGCTGGTGGTACTTTTTGAAGAAGTGGTGCACTCTTGGTAGAAGAAGTACATCACTGGGAACAAGCTTTGGGAGCCCATACTCTCATCCTACTTCAAGTTCCCTTTCTTCTTTTGGTTGGTATGTGAAAATTAAGATGTGATCTCTTAGCTTCCTGCCTCACATACCTGCTGTGGAACTTTCCAATCTATGCTAAACTCTTACCCCTCTGGAACTGTGAACCCAAATAAAATTTTCCTTCTATAAGTTTCATTGGTCCTGGTGTTTTATCACAGCAACATAAAAACAACTAAAAATAACTAATACGCCATCCTTGAACTTTGTTTCCTTTCTGTAGTAATCATGGAAAATGACAGCATCACAAGAGGAAAGTGGCTGCATAGTTGAGTCAGCTTTTAGAAAGAAACTACCTGGAACCAAAGTGCCAGGACAGAATACTGAATTTTGTGTGACTAATAATAATTATTCATTATATTGTCATTAACATACATAGGTGGTTTGTTAAAATGAGATTTTTGGCTGGACTCATTTTTTTCTTCTTTCTTTGTTCATAATTTTTTATTAAAAATGAATTAGTTGACATTTAGAGATATAAGGTGTTGCAGTAGAAGCTAAAACAATTATTTATTTTTTATTACATTCAACTCGGCCTAGGCTCAGGCATATTGCTAGGTAGCGCCTGCATCTTAATTCTACCCATTTCCATTCATCTATCTTGCCACATGGCCCATGGAGGCTGGACTCATTTTAAAAGCTATGCTTCTCTCCACCCAACCAGACATCCTACTTCATTCTCCAGGGTCTAGCCTCGTCAATACCTGATTTGGAAGAGATGGAACACAGGAACAAGACATGTATAGAATAATATTTCAAGATGAAGAACAGAAAGCAGGTAAACTCAGCAAAGGAACAACAAAGTGTTGTGGAATATTACTTTAACTAGACAAAGATATGTTACATTTGCTTATGCTGCATTTGTTTAATTAAGTAAAGATGTGTTGCTATTTCACTCTACCTGCCTAAGGCACCTGATTGGTCTAGTATAAAGCTGAATGGCCGAAAGAGGATGAGTGAGAAGGGGTAAGAACAATTTCAAAAGATTTTATACATGGATAAAATGTATATAATGGTGACTGAAAAATTTCTAGCATATTCCATGCAGAACATGAAATAAAATAAATTCCTCCTTCTCTTATTAGTTAAATAAACTCTGATTAAATCTCATGTTGCCAATGGCATACTGAAATCCTCATAGAGAATCTTCTTTCAGTAGATTAAAATTAACACAGATAACCCAAACTCCACAAGGTTCAAAGAGTAAGAAACATTGGAGTACTGAGCCTTAAATGAGATGTTTTTATCAAGCTGCTCCTCTCAAGGCCCAGGGGTTTATGTGGAAGAGGAAACAGAAGGATTTTAAGAACCAGACTTGCTGGATGACTCCAAAGAAATGGTATCATTCAGATACAACAGGATTGGTATACATATGAACTCATAGAGACTGTGCTATTATACACAAGACCTTGGTAAATTTAAGCCAGATGAGGCCCCAGCACTGATAGAGGAAATTGCACATGCAGTCTCACCCCTAACCAAGAACCTATTTGCAATCGATATCTGATGGCAAAGGGAAAATCATTTGTCTCTAGCAGAATGACTGGGTTTATCAACCACACTCCAAGGCAGGCCCCACGCCCAGGAGTAGCCGATTAACACAAAATGGATTCCATGATTTTCTATTTTTGTGAGGATTTTGTCTTCTGTATTTACTGTTCTTTAATGTTTTCTTGGGATGGGTTGGCTCTTCCCTTTTGAGAGAGAAAGAACATGAAGTCGGGTGGATAGAGAGGTAGGGATTATCTGGGGAAACTTGGAGGGGAAAAAATATGATCAAAATATATTGCAGGAATCTGAGGGCATCTCTGAGACCAGCTAGAAACCTAGTACAATCACTGAGGGTGAGCTTAGCTAAGACTGCTTGTAATTGGGGATATAGAGCCTGAATTGGACATCTCCTAACCTGCCAAGACTTCAGTGGAAGGATGGGACACCAGAGTGGTGACATATTGTATATTTAATAAAACAGTCTGGACTATCAGAGGACAGAACAACACAGAGTCAAGTTGTGAAGGTCAGGGAGTGGTGACTCACACCTTTAATCCCAGCATTTAGGAGGTAGAGATTCTCTAGATCTCTGTGAGTTCATGACCAAACAGATCCAGGCAGTAGTGGCAGAAACTTTTAAAACTAGAGCCTGGAAAGTTGATCCAGTAATTGAGGTAGTGGGGTTGGGGGGTGGATAAGGCAAGAGGAGGCAGGAGTTCTTCCCTTAGCCTGCTCTTCCTTTCTGCTAAGGACTCAGATTCATTGATTCACAGGATTCATGGAGATAGGAGCTATCCTTTGGGCCTGAGGAATTGGCTGGATGAGAAATGGCTGAAGCTTGTTTCTCTGTCTCTCTGATATTTCAGCTTTCTCCCAATATGTTGCTCCAGGATTTTATTAATAATTCCAAATAGAATTTGTGCAATACACCAGCTCAACTACAAAGCCTTCGACATGCAATTTGTCTTGTCTCCAAGAAATGCTAGAGTAATGGTGGCACAGAAATTGTGGAAGTGATGAACCAATGACTGACCCAGACTAAGACCCATACCGTGAGAAGGAGCTCATCCCTGAGGGACAGGACCCAGAGGTGAGATTCCCCAGAAACCTAGGATAGAAACAAACATGAGTAGCAAAAAAAGTCAATAAAATAATTTCTAATAATATTCTGTTATACTCATAGGTTGGTGCCTAGCCCAAGTGTCATCAGAGAGGCTTCATCCAGAAACTGAAGGAAACAAATGCAAGAGACCCACAGCCAAGGATTAGGTGGAGATCAGGGAATTCTGCAGAAGAGGGAGAAGAAGGATTGTAGGAGCCAGAGGGGTCAAGGACATACCAAGAAAAATCACAGAATCAAACTGGGCTTATAGGGGCTCACAGGGGCTGAACCAACAACCAGGGAGCCTGCATGGGACTGACCTAGTCCCTCTGCATATATGTGAGAGTTGTGTAATTTGGTATTCTTGTGAGAGTCCTAACAGTGGGAACAGAAGCTGTCTCTGACTCTGTTGCCTGCTTTGGGGACCCTACCAGATTCTCTTATCCAGCCTTAATAGGAGAGAAGGTTCTTAGTCTCACTATAACTTAATATACTATAGCTGGCTGATATCCATGAGAGGCCCACCCTTTTTTGAAGAGAAATAGAAGAGTAAGAGTGGATGGGGAAAAAGGGAGGGGAGGGAGCATGGAGAAGAGAAGAGAGGAGAAGATTGGAAAGGAAGGATGGTAAACTGTAGTTGGGATGTAAAAAAATAATAATTAAATAAATAAAATATATTACATTAAATATTTTTAAAATAATTCCATATAAAGATGAAAAATCTTATGATTCCTAATGATCAAAGAAGAAAGTACTATGGTAGATCCCAAAAGTCAACTAAATATATTTCTAGCATTAACATGGAACTCTCTTTGGTAGTTGTTAACAAAAATCAAATCACTGACATGATTGCAGAGATGCTATGTTTCTTAAAGTATTAATGCTATTTTACTTCCACATGCTTATTCACTAGGAAATAATTATAATTACTTTGGGTATATCCTTGAGCTACCATTAGTGATAATGATGACTGAATGGCATTGCAATGGTATCAATTACATTAATGATAATTATATTAACAACTTGGTTTTAAGATAAGACATTCAATCTATTATGCCTAAATGGGAAGAGGTAAACCACTTTCAGTGAGAAGCCCAGGGCTAGTTAGTTACAATTTGCCAGTACTGTGTCCCTTTGACCTCTGATGGTAGCAAGCAGATAACATAGGATATGTGATTAGCCCCCAATTCAAAAGACATTTGAGTCTCTGTTCTGAGTGAAAATGAAGGATGACCTTAAACTTCCTACTTGCAGAGCCACGATTTCAAGCTTTCTAGAGGGAAATCCAGAGAAGTGGTATCATCTATACTCAATAAAGTAGGTAAGATCCAGCTCTCCATGTTGCCATTACTAGATTGGAGATCTGACCAGAAATTCCAAGTTTTGAATTAAGTCAGAAAGGAAGAGCATAAATTCCCCCAATTAAAACTGGCTACCATTAGCAGAAAGAGACCCAACAGAGAATCTCACAGAAAACAACTAAGGATAGGTATATGCACATTTGCCTTTCCTCATTTTCACTCAATAATGCCTTCATTTACTTTTTTTATCTGATACAATGTTTCATTCAAGTAATCTCAAATTCTCTCAGAAAATACAAACAAAGATGTTAAAAAGGAAATTCAACAAGACAGCAACCTTACTTGCTGCTTTTGAAAGCTCTCCTTCATAAGCACTTTCATGGTATAAAGTAACTTGCATTAAGAATTTGAAAATCATCACTTGTTGCTTGGGACTAGGGCATTTCTGGGAACCACTTCAAACAGAAAAAGAAACTACTTTGTTCTAGCCAGTGTTCTCTGAAGAGAAAGGTATCCCGCTGGGTAAACTACCCTTACAACCTGAGATCCCAAAGAGAAGCTCAGGATTTAGAGCTGATCTGAATCCAGCATCATCTTTATCTTCACTTGCCTATCAGGCCATATTCTTTAATCTCTGTAAGTCATTTGAACCAGAATCACTGAATATTTGAACTCTATTTACAAAGTCATTTGAACTAGAATGACTGAATATCTGAACTCTATTTACAAATTCCCTTGTGCATGTTTAGCAACTGAGACAACTTGTACATAACAATGGGTGGAATGTTTTTAAGTTAGTAATGTTTGGAATGTTCTGTTAAAGGCCTATCAACACACGTGGGATAACTTAAAGAACTGAATTGATTAAATGGGAAGGGAAATCATCCAAAGGATAGGTTTCTCAGCCATTTTTTAGTAGAGAAAGTGGAAAGCAATAAGTAAGAAGAAATGCCTAGAGCTGAGAAAACATCTAGTGCATGTTTATCTCACCTGCTGCTTCCCTGTGCCATTCCTGGCACCTGAAGAGTCTCTCCTCCTGTCTCCACACTCACAATTGATTTATTCCCATAGCATATTCACACCCATTTTCATTCCTTGGTCTCTTTAATGACAACCCACTTACTCCCTTGCAATTACAAAATAAGACAAAAATGATGCAGAAATGGGCCTGCTGGCTTTGCCAAATAAAAATCCAGGACTCACACACACACACACTAAAACTTAATTTTAATTTCAGATTAATGAAGAATAATTTCTAGCATAAGCAAATGCCAAGTTTGTAGTGACACACAGTTATACTTTGAAAATAACTGTTCGTCTGAAATTTAGATTTTCCTAGACAGCCCTACTCAGGAAGGATCTATGTACTTGAATGACAAAGTCATATAGATTCATTTGGGTATTTGCCTTAATTTTATGTGTATTATGTCATTATTCTTGGCTGTAAAGTGGGAAGAATAATAGTGCCTACTCCATGGGCTTTATTAGGGATTAGAAGAGAAAATCCTTCTAAAACACTTAGGAAGTTATATACCTTATAGCATTTGGAAGCATGTCAAGAAAGATATGGAAAAGAAAAGATTCTCTCTTCCATATCTTGGATTCTGTTGGTTATGCTTGAATCTTTGGTTCCAGGTCTTTCTTTCAGATATTCTATTTCTAGCTTTGTCTCAGTTTGTTTCTTCTTTATTGCTTCTATATCTTTTTTAACTTTCATTATTATTATTATTATTATTATGAACAAAGAAGTCACATGTTCCATCCTTGTATATCCATATTCAAGGTCCCTTCCCCCTCCCACCACATCAGGTCATTCTTTCTTCTCCACAACTCCCAATCCCCTCCCTGGGCAGGCAGCAGGCAGTCCCATGATCCCACTGACCCAATATTGCTTAGTTCAGTCTCCATTTCTGGAAGGTCCAGTTATCTCCCCCCTCTTTCAAGAGTGAGTCAGGTGTTCCTCTAGGGGGAGTGGGACCCAAGGAGTCAGTCCAGGGTGTTTCTGATCCCAAGCTGTTCAGTGGTTGTGGTTTGCAGCTTGGGCATGCTTTGCTTTTTTCTTGTTTGTTTGTTTGTTTAGAGTCCCACTAATGAGCGAGGACATCCCCTGCTTATCTTTCTGAGTTTTTGCTACCTCTCTGAGGAGGATATTCTCCAAATCCATCCATTTGCCTGCAAATTTTAGGATATCATTTTTTCTTACTGCTGAGTAGTACTCCATTGTGTAGATGCACCACAGTTTGTTAATCCATTCTTCAGTTGAGGGGCATCTAGGTTGTTTCCAGGTTCTTGCTATTACAAATAATGCTGCTATGAACATAGTAGAGCTAATGCCTTTGGAGTATGACTGTGCCTCTTTAGGGTATACACCCAGAAGTGGTATTGCTGGGTCCTTGGGGAGATTGATTCTCAATTTTCTGACAAACCACCATTCTGCATTCCAAAGTGGCTGAACAAGCTTACACTCCCACCAACAATGGAGGAGTGTTCCCCTTGCTCGGCATCCACTACAGCATAGACTGTCCTCTGTGTCTTTTATCTTAGCCAATCTAACAGGTGTCAGGTGGTATCTTAAAGTTGTTTTGATTTGCATTTCTCTGATGGCTAAAGATGGTGAGCACTTTTTCAGGTGCCTTTCAGCCACCCATAATTCTTCTGCTGAGATCTAAACCCCAGTTTTTGATTGGGTTATTCACGGTTTTGGGCTCTAGATTCTTGAGCTCTTCATATATCTTAGAGATCAGTCCTCTATCACTATTAGGGTTGGTGAAAATCTTTTCCCATTTTGTAGGCTGTCGTTTTGTCCTATTGACAGTGTCTTTGGCTTTACAGAAGCTTCCCAGCTTCAGGATTCCCACCTATTGATTGTTGGTCTTAGTGCCTGTGCCACTGGTGTTATATTTAGGAAGTGGTGGCCTGTGCCAATTGGTAAGAGTGTATTTCCCACTTTCTATTCTATCAAGTTTAAAGTGGCTGGGTTTATGTTGAGGTCTTTGATCCACTTGGCTTTGAGTTTTGTGCAGGGTGACAGGCTCGAATATATTTGCATTTCTCTACACACTTCTATCCAGCTATGCCAACACCATTTGATAAATATACTATCTTTTTTCCATTGAATATTTTGGACCTCTTTGTCAAAGAACAGGTGTTTATAGAGTTTTGGGTTAATGTCTGGATCCTCAATTCTATTCCATTGGTCCACAAGTCTGTTTTTATACCAGTACCAGGCTGTTTTTATTACTGTAGCTCTGTAGTATAACTTGAAGTCAGGGATGGTGATACCTCCTGAGGTTCTTTTGTTGAGTAAAATTGTTTTGGCAATCCTGGCTTTCCTGTTATTCCAAATGAAATTGAGTATTGTTCTTTCCAGGTCCAAAAAATATTTTGTTGGGATTTTGATGGGCAGTGCATTGAATCTGTAGGTTGCCTATGGTAGAATTGCCATTTTTACTATGTTGATCCTACCAATCCAGCAACATGGGAGAGCTTTCCATTTTCTGATATCCTCTTCAATTTCTTTCTTCAGTGATTTAAAATTTTTGTCAAATAGGTCTATTACTTCTTTGGTTATAGTTACTCCAAGGTATTTAATACAGTTTGCAGCTAT
>PVIH01012203.1:36015-64826 GCA_004025045.1 Sigmodon hispidus
GGGTAATGTTTCCCTTATTTCTTTTTCAGCTCTTCTATCTTTAGCGTATAGAAGGGCTACTGATTTCTTTGAGTTAATCTTGTATCCTGCTACATTGCTGAAGGTGTTTATCAGCTGTAGCAGTTCTTTGGAAGAATTTTGTGGGTCACTTATGTATACAATCATATCATCTGCAAATAGAGATAGCTTCACTTCTTTTTTTCCAATTTGTTTCCCCTTAATCTCTTTTTGTTCCCTTATTGCTTTAGTTAAAACTTGGAGAACTATATTGAATAGATAAGGGGAGAGAGGACATCCTTGTCTAGTTCCTGATTTTAGTGGAATTACTTTGAGTTTTTCTCCATTCAGTTTGATACTGGCTATCACCTTCTTGTAAATCACCTTTATTATATTTAGGTATTCTCCCTGTATTCCTGATCTCTCCAGGTCTTTAATCATAAAAGAGTGTTGGATTTTGTCAAAGGCTTTTTCAGCATCTAAGGATATGATCATGTGGTTTTATTCCTTTAGTTCGTTTATATGATGGATAATGTTTACAGTTTTTCATATGTTAAACCAGCCCTACATTTCTGGGATGAAGCCTACTTGGTCATAGTGGATGATATCTATTATACATTGTTGTATACAGTTTGCCAAAATTTTGTTGAGTATTTTAGCATCAATATTCATGAGGGAAATTGGTCTGTAATTCTCCTTCTTTGTTGTGTCTTTGAGTGGCCTGGGTATTAGGGTAATTGTGGCCTCATAAAAGGAATTTGGCAGTATTCCTTCAGTTTCTACTGTGTGAAATAGTTTGGGGAGTAATGGTAGTAATTCTTCTTTGAATGTCTGGTAGTATTCGGCACTGAAACCATCTGGACCAGGGCTTTTATTTTTGGGGAGTTTTTTAATGACAGCTTCAATTTCCTTAAGGGTTATAGGCCTGTTTAGGTAATTAATCTGATCTTCATTTAATTTTGGTAGATGGTACCTGTCCAGAAAGCTGTCCATTTCTTCTAGGTTTTCCATTTTTGTGGAATACAGATTTTCAAAGTATGATCTGATAATTCTCTGGATTTCCTGGGGGTCTGTTGTTATGTCCCCCTTTTCGTTTCTGATTTTGTTGATTTCAACACTCTCTCTGTTTTTTGATTAGTTTGGCTAAGGGCTTATCTATCTTGTTAACTTTCTCAAAGAACCAACTCTTAGATTCATTGATTCCTTGTATTGTTCTTTTTGTTTCAATTGTATTGATTTCAGCTCTAAGTTCGATTATTTCCTGCCATCTAGTCCTTCTTGGTGACTTCGCTTCCAATTGTTCTATGGCTTTCAGCTGAGCTGTTATGTCTTTAGTGTGGGATTTCTCTAGGTTTTTCATATATGCATGTAGCACTATGAATTTTCCTCTTAAGAGTGCTTTCATTACGTCCCACAAGTTTGGATACGTTGTAGATGCATTTTCATTAAATTCTAGGAAGACTTTGATTTCTTTCTCAATTTCTTCCTTGACCCACGGATGGTTCAGCTGAGTGATGTTTAGTTTCCATGAGTTGGTAGTCTTTCTTTGATTTTTGATGTTGTTGAACTCTACCTTTAGGCCTTGGTGGTCCGATATTTTACAAGGGATTATTTTCATTTTTTTGTATCTGTTGATATTTGCTTTATGACCAATTATGTTGTCAATTTTGGAGTAAGTTCCATGAGGAGCTGAGAAATATGTATATTCCTTTGCGTTTTCTACAGGTGAAAGCTTCTGTAGATATCTATTAATTCCATTTGCATCATAACCTCTTTTAGACTCCTTATTTCTCTGTTGAGTCTCTGCCTGGTTGACATATCCAGTGTTGAAATTAGGGTACTGAAGTCTCCAACTATTAGGGTGTGAAAATTGATGTGGGATTCGAGCTTTAGCAGTATTTCTTTTACATAGGTAGGTGCCCTTATATTAGGGGCATAAGTATTCAGGATTGAAATCTCCTCTTGACCAATTTTTCCTGTGATAAAAAAGTAAGGACCATCTTGGTCCCTTTTAATTGCTTTTAGCTTAAAGTCTACTTTGTTAGATATTAGGATGGCAACCCCCACTTGTTTCTTAGGACCATTTGACTGGAAAATCTTTTCCCAACCCATTATTCTAAGCCTGTGTCTGTCCGTGTGGTTGAGGTGTGTTTCTTGTAGGCAACAGAAGGATGGCTTCTGTTGTTGTATCCATCTTGTTAGTGTGTGACGTTTTATAGGAGAGTTGAGTCCACAGATATTAAGGGATATTAGTGACCACTGATTGATATTTTCTGCCATTTTTTAGTGGTAACATGTTTGTATTTCCTTTCTCTGGAGTATTCTTCTGTGAAATTATTGATTGTTTGTGGTTTCATGGATGTGTCTGGGTTCCTTAGGTTGGAGTTTCCCTCTAATACTCTCTGTAGCGCTGGATTGGTAGATAGATATTGTTTCAGTCTGACTTTGTCATGAAATATCTTGTTTACTCCATCTGTGGTGATTGATAATTTTGCAGGGTATAGTATTCTAGTTTGGCAGCCATGCTCTTTTAGAGTCTGTATAACTTCTGACCAAGCCCTTCTAGCTTTCATCATTTCCATTGAATAGTCAGCTGTTATTCTGATGGGTCTGTTTTTATATGTAAGTTGGCCCTTTTCTTTTGCAGCTCTTAAAATTTTTTCTTTGTCCTGTATGTTTTGTGGCTTGATTATAATGAGGCATGCTGACTTTTTGGGGGGGTCATATCTATTTGGTGTTCTGTAAGCTTCTTGTATCTTCATAGGCATTTCCTTCTTCAGGTTACGAAAGTTTTCTTCTATGATTTTATTGAATACATTATCTGTGCCTTTGAGCTGGTATTCTTCTCCTTCTTCTATTCCTATTATTTTCAAATTAGGTCTTTTCTTGGTGTCCCAGATTTCCTTAACATTTTGAGTTATGGCTTTTTTGGTTTTAGTATTTTCTTTGACTGATATATCTATTTGAGCTACTGAGTCTTCCACTTCAGAGATTCTATCTTCTATCTCTAGGATTCTGTTGGTTATGCTTGTATCTGTGGTTCCAGATCATTTCTTCAGGTTTTCTATTTCCATCTTTGCCTCATTTTGTGCCTTTTTTATTGCTTCTATTTCAGTTTTTAGTTCCTGGCATGTTTCTTTCATTTCTTGGTTTACTTTTTCTTGGTTTTCTTTCATAGATTTGTTCATCTCTTCCAACAATCTTTCATATCTTCTTTGAGATCTTCAATGCTCATCATAAAGGAATTGTTGGTGTTTCTTCCTTCTATTTCCAATTCATTGCTCAGTTCAGGTCTTGTAGTTGTAGGTCTGTCACTTTCTTCTGGAGATACCTTGTTGTTCTTTATATTATTATGTATATTTTTGCACTGGCATCTGCCCATGGCTTCAGTGATTCACAATTTCGTGGCTCCTGGTCAGTTGTGGCAAGCAGGCTTGTGTGTCTCCTGTCACCTGAGAGTAAGGGGTCTGCTCAATCTCTAACTCTGCTCTGGGCTCAGGTCTGAATTTCAAGTCCTCAGTCCTTCTCTATTTGAGCAGTTGGAGGCAGGGTGGTCATGTGAGTTCCCTTAGCAGCAGCTAAGGGGCCCTGACAGCCAAAGTTTATCTCTGTCTGCTACAGAGTGTGTGGGGACAAGCTCCACAGACAGCACCTGGTCCTGAAATCAGAACCCCACTAGAACACAATTTTCCCTGGCAGAGATTCAGGCACTGGGGCCTGCTCAACCCACTTCACCTTTGGGTGGAGTCTGAGTCTGTCTTTCAAAGTCCTCAGTCCTTCTCTGTTTGATCAGTTGGAGATGTGTGGTCATGCAAATTCCCTCAGCAGCAGCTGGTAGGATCCTGACAGTCAAAGTTTCTCTCTGTCTGCTACAGAGTTATGGGGACACGCTCCACAGACAGCACCTCTATTGCTTCTATTTCAATTTTTAATTCTTGGTAAATTTCTTTCACCTGTTTGTTTTATTTTTCTTGGTTCTCTTTATTTTCTTTCAGGCATTTGTCCATCTTTTCTAATTTTCTGTTTGTATTTTCTTCTGTTTCTTTAAGGGAGTTTTTTATATCACCTTTTAAGGCTCCTATTAGTTTCATAAAGCTGTTTTTAAGGTCATTTCCTTCTGTTCCTTCTTCATTGGTATGTTCAGGTCTTGAAGCTATAGAACCACTTGCTTCTTCTGGTGGTGTCTTGTTGACCTTGGCATTGTTGTATGTATTCTTGCACTGGCATCTGCCCATTGTTTCCTTAATTCACTCTTGGTTAGTTCTTTACTAGAGTTAGTTTCAACTCTCAGTGGGTTGTTGGTCTGAGGGCTCTTAATCAGGTATGTGTTTAGAGGGTTGGCTGTTCTCATGAGGTCACAGTGCTATGTCATCACCTTTTGACCTTTCACCTCTCAGCTGTACACCTAAGGACTCTGCTGTTCCCTGGTTGCTATTATGCCAGCTTTATTCTGGATGGCATGTTTTCTGCACTGAAGCTGAGTGCCTCTCCCGGGGCCTGGTTTCAGGTGGTAGAAGTCACCATTTGACCTCTGGTCTCTCAGCTGTGCATCTAGGTTCTTGGCTGTTCCCCTGCTGCTATTACACCAGCTGTAGACTGAGAAGATTGTGTCCTGCCCATCCCAGGTTGGGGACTTTACCACCTGAACTCTCACCTCTCAGCTGTGTGCCCAGGGATTCTGCTGTTCCCCTGATGCTATTACACCAGCTCTGTTCTAGGCGACCTGTGTTCTGCACCAAATCTGAGTGCCTGTCCTAGGGCCTGGGTTCAAGTGGCAGAAGTCGAGCTTAGAATATTAGGACCCAGAGAGATTATCATCTTTTAGTTCATACATTCCCCCTTGATTTTCAGATAAAGAAACTGAGGCAAACAGAGACACTATGCTTTGTTTATGTCCTATGATTTTACATCAAATTTATATTAGAACTTGGGTTTCTGCTGGATTGTCTCTGCTTTCCTTTGTTCTTGCCTCCCAGAACATGCTAATGATTTGGCAAAAACGGTACTACATTGCACAACCCCCTTTTCTTTAGATATGCAGTGGTTAATTCTATATCCTAGCTACCAGCTTGATTGTTATCCTCATTCAGGTTTCTGTTGGACTCATGTTGGACTGAAGCAACTTGAACTTGGACTGTTTACTTGGCCATTATCCTGGTCTGACCAAAGAAGTAGATTTACCCACAGTGATGTCAATATTAAAAGAGAGACCAAAGAAGTAGATTTACCCACAGTGATGTCAATATTAAAAGAGAACATTCAGGGCCTTTATGTAGTCTTACTATACAAAGGGAAAAATAAACACTCTCTGTGTTGAAATGCATGTCTTTTCACTTGAGAATCAGGTCAAATGCTTTTAAGGACAAGAAAGGTCATAGTGAAAGGGTTTAGACATTGCTAAGCTCCTTTACCTCTTCTTGGAGCCATACACTGAGGCAGTCAGTGGAGGTGGAGAGTGTTCCCTTTGTCTATTTTTATTTGCCTAAATTTCCTACCGTAGTAGATGTTTCTTGACTTTCCTAAATCAGACAGCATTACTAAAGGGACCCATTTGGTCACATTGCAGAAAAGTTTCACTTCTGCTGAAATGTAACAATTGTAAGATTCCTGGTTTTGAACCTCCCTCTGCTAGTGAGAATAATCCACAAGTGTTCTGCTCAGAAGCTGAGTAATTTAAAACAAGGGAATTAGCATTGCATGGTAATAACATGCCTTCACTTACTACTAGTTAATGATTTTGCCTTTTAAGTACAGAAAGAGAAATGAATTTTTCTTCCACTAGCTATTATTACACTCTGATCATTAACTGGCTGTGACTAAAAAGAAATACAAATTCCTGTGTGCAGTATATTTATATGTAACACATTTCACAAATGTGAAATGCAACAATCCAGATTGATACTACCTTTGTTTATCCTTTGACATTTAAGAAAAATTCCCATGATGGTTAAAATGACAAATGAAGTAGAATTGAATAGACTAGTCTGCTTCTAGCTAAGGCTTTTTATATTTTATTTGGTGCTTTTCATTGGCTGTGGGACATGAAAATCAGGTATCTATTCTTGTTTGACTCATGCCGCAAATAAAAGTTAATGGTTCAAAAGTGAACTCTTGGCATAGAGAAAATGTACACATTTAGTAACTGCAATGAATAAATAGAGCCAGCAGAATATATTTCTTTAGTGTATTTTAGTGGCTCAGAGAAATTTTCTGCTTTTTGTATTTAAGTGACTTTCTTGTTTTTGAAGATAATAAGTACATAGCTTCCAGATACATTGGGTGGTAATTTGCTATTTGTGATTCCTGGGGCTTGAGTTAATGGAGAAAACAAGGAGAAATTAAACATCATTCTCATTAAAAATGTTTTCTTTTTTTACAAATGTGATCCTTTCTACAATTTCACCTCTGCAGTATCTATCCATAATTTATGAAAGCTCCTTCGCTAAGGAATGAAGTAGGGCAATATACTGCAATTGCAGCATCCTTTATCAGTGTAAAATATGCAACTCTTGTGCCCCTTTGGATGAAAAAACGCAGATGTTATGTCGTTCCTGTATGCTATCATCATATGTTATACCTGATTTTCAGCTGCTTTGTTAATTCTGAGGGATATGCAGAGGTGACTAAGAAACAGTCCCTGCCATCCATCTGCTGATAGCTTATTAGGGAAAAGAAATCATGAATACAAACAGTGCTGATGGGAAGCATGGACGAAGGCACAATTTGGGTTCTGCTTCTAATGGCATGGCTTTGAACTTACTATATCTGAGCTTAGCCACCTGTAAATAACAGCTTTCAATGATTTGAAATTAAATTTATGATTCTAGGATTTCATAATATATGTTATGGAAATGTATGGTTCATAAAAGCAGGGTCATTTTTATATCATTTACTGTTGCTTCTTTAGCACTCATTGGAGAAGTTAGCATATAGACTGACTCATTTGTTTTCTGAATGAGGGGTGGAAGACTCAATAGTGGTAATAGATACATCAGTTAAAGAAAACATTAAAACCAAAAAAATCATAACATAAAATGTCCAGGAAATTTGGAACACCATGAAAAGGTCAAACCTGATAATAATTGGAATCAAAGAAGGAGAAGACTACCAGATCAAAGGTACAGAAATTATATTCAACAAAATCATAGAAAAAAACTTCCCCATCTAAAGAAGAAAACGCCTATAAAAATACAGGAAGCCTACAGAACACTAAATAGACTAGACCCACATAAAAACTCTGCTTGAAGATAATAATCAAGCCACTAAACAAACAAAACAAAGAAAAATACTAAGAGCTGCAAAGGAAAAAGGCCAAATCGCTTATAAAGGCAGACCCATCATAATAACACCCAACTATTCAATGGAAACAATGAAAGCAAGAAGGTCCTGGTCAGATATTACACAGACACTAAAAGTGCATGGATGCCAACCTAGACTACGGCACCCACCCAAACTATCAATCAACATAGATGGAGTAAACAAGATATTTCACAACATAACCAGATTTTAAAAAAATACCTAACCACAAATCTGGCAATACAAATAGCCCTAGAGGGAAATCTCCAACCTAAGGAAACCAGAAACATCTATGTAATATCAAAAAATTGATAAGCCCACAGAAGAATCCCTCCCAAAAAAGGAAATACAAACTACTACCAAAAATGACATGAAAAATCGATCATTGGTCATTAATATCCCTTAATATCAAAGGACTCAATTCAACTATGAAAAGACACACAATGGATAGAAAAACAGAAACTATCCTTCTGCTGCATACAAGAACCACACTTCAACTTTAAAGACAGAGGCAGGCTCATAGTAAAGGGTTAGGAAAAGACTTTCCAATCAAATGGCCCTAAGAAACAAGCTAGTGTAGTTATTCTAATATCTAACAAAATAGACATTAAACTAAAATCAGTAAAAAGAGACCAAGACAGACCTACTTATTCATCTCAGGAAAAATCCACCAAGACAAAATTTCAGTCCTGAGTATCTATGCCCCTAACACTAGGGCACCTACATATACAAAAGAAAACTACTAAAGCTTAAACATCACATCGAACCTGACACACTAATAGTGGGAGACTTCAGTACCCCACTTTCACCCTTGGATAGATCAACCAGACAGAAACTCAACAGAGAAATAAGAGGTCTCAAAAGTTATGACACAATTGGACTTAGTAGATATATACCAAACCCTCCACCCAAACAAAAAGGAATATATATATTTCTCAGCACCCCAAGGAACTCTCTCTAAAACTGACCAGGTACTAGGTCATAAAGCAAATATTAACAGGTACAAAAAATGAATATAACTCCTTGTACAATTTCAGATCACCATGATCTAAAGTTAGAGTTCAAAAACATCAAAAATCACAGAAAGCCTACCATCTCATGGAAACTAAACATCACTCAAGTGAACCACCTCTGGGTAAATAAAGAAATTGAGAAAAAAATCAAAGACTTCCTAGAAGTTAATGAAAATGAATACACAATGTACCCAAACTTATGGGATACAATGAAAGTAGCCTTAAGAGGAAAATTCATAGCGCTAGATGCCTACATGAAAAGTCTAGAAAAATCCCACCCTAGAGAACTAATAGCTCAGCTGAAAGCCTTAGAACAATTAGAAGCAAACTCATCTGGAAGGAGTAGACAGAAGGAAATAATCAAACTCAGAGCTGAAATCAATACAATTGAAACAAAAAGAACAATACAAAGAATCAATGAATCTAAGAGTTGGTTCTTTGAGAAAGTCAACAAGATAGATAAGCCCTTATCCAAACTAATCAAAAAGCAGAGAAAGAGAGTATCCCAATTAACAAAATCAGAAATGAAAGGGGGACATAACAACAGACCCCCAGGAAATCCAGAGAATTATCAAGCCATACTTTGAAAATCTATATTCCACAAAAATAGAAAACCTAGAAGAAATGGACAGCTTTCTGGAGAAATACCTGTTACCAAAATTAAATTAAGATCATATTAATTACCTAAGCAGACCTATAACCCTAAAGGAAATTGAAGCTATCATTATAAGTCTCCCAAATAAAAAATCCCATGTCCAGATGGTTTCAGTGTAGAATTCTACCAGACATTCAAAAAAGAGCTAATACTAATATTCCTCAAACTGTTCCATACAGTAGAAACTGAAGGAATATTGCCAAACTCTTTTTATGAGGCCACAATAACTCTGATACCCAAGCCACTCAACGAAGCAACAAAGAAAGAGAATTACAGACCAAATTTCCCTCATGAACATTGATGCCAAAATTCTCAACAAAATTCTGGCAAATTGAATCCAACAACATACAAAAAAAATCACTCACCACGATCAAGTAGGCTTCATCCCAGAAATACAGGGATGGTTTAACGTACAGAAAACTGTAAATGTCATCTATCATATAAACAACTTGAAGGAAAAAAACACATGATCATATATTTAGATGCTGAAAAGGTCTTTGACAAAATTTAATACTCCTTTATAATAAATTTCCTGGAGAGATCAGGAATACAGGGAAAATACCTAAATATAATTAAGATGATCTACAAGAAGCTGACAGCCAACATCAAACTAAATGGAGAAAAACTCAAAGCAATCCATCTAAAATCAGGAAATAGACAAGGCTGTGCCCTCTCCCCTTATCTGTTCAACATAGTCCTCGAAGTTTTAGCTAAAGCAATAAGAGAACAAAAGGAGATTAAGGAGATATGAATTGGGAAAGAAGAACTGAAACTATCTCTATATGCAGATGATATGATTGTATACATAAGTGACCCACCATATTCTTCCAAGGAACTTCTATGGCCGATAAACACCTTCAGTAATGTAGCAGGATACAAGATTAACTCAAAGAAATCAGTAGTTCTCCTATACACTAAAGATAAAAGGGGCTGAAAAAGAAATAAGGGAAACATCACCTTTTATAATAGCTGCAAATAGCATTAAATATCTCTGTGTAACTATAACCAAACAAGTATCAGATCTGTTTGACAAAAACTTTAAATCATGAAGAAAGAATTTGAAGAGGATATCAGAAAATGGAAAGATCTCTCATGTTCCTGGATAGGTAGGATCAACATAGTAAAAATGGCAATCTTAACCAAAGGCAATCTACAGATTCAATGCAATTCCCATCAAAATCCCAACAAACTTTTTTTTACAGACCTGGAAAGAACAATACTCAATTTCATTTGGAATAACGGGAAAGCCAGGATCGCCAAAACAATTTTGCTCAACTCATCCCAGACTTCAAATTATACTATAGAGCTACAGTAATAAAAACAGCTTGGTACTGGCACAGGCAACCACTTTTTAAATATAACAACAGTAGGACAGACACTAAGAACAACAATCAATAAGTGGAACCTCCTGAAACTGAGAAGCTTCTGTAAGGTCAAGGACATAGTCAATAAGACAAAAACAAGAGCCTACAAAATGGGAAAAGACTTTTACCAACCCTACAAGCGAAAGAGAATTGATTTCTAAAATATATAGAGAACTCAAGAAACTAGAACCCAAAATCTTTAATACCCAATTTAAAAATGGGGTTCAGAACTAAAATGGGACTTCTCAGCAGAAGATTTAAAAATGGCTGAAGGGCATATGAAAAAGTGCTCAACATCTTTAGTCATCAGAGAAATGCAATCAAAACTACTTTGAGATACCACCTTACACCTGTCAGATTGGCTAAGATAAAAGACACAGATGACAGCCTATGCTGGAGAGGGTGTGGAGCAAGGAGAACACTCCTCCATTGTTAGTGGGAGTGTAAGCTTGTTCAGCCACTCTGGTATGCAGTATGGCGGTTTCTCAGAAAACTGGGATTCAATCTCCCCATGGATCCAGCAATACCACTACTGTGCATATACCCTAAAGACACACATTCACACTCCAAAGGCATTAGCTCATAATATTTAGCAGCATTATTCATAATAGCAAGAACCTGGAAACAACCTAGATGCCTCTCAACTGAAGAATGAATTTACAAACTGTGGTTCATCTACACAATGGAGTACTACTCAGCAGTAAGAAAAATGATATCCTAAGATTTGCAGGCAAGTGAATGGATTTGGAGAATATCATAAACCCAGAAAGAGAAGCAGGGGATGTACTCACTAATTAGTGGACTTTAAAAATAAAAGATGTCATTGTATACAAGAGTTCAAGGCTAGAACATAGGTAAATGACATAGTGCCTCAATTCTGCATTGATGGCCTCTGGCACAGGTGTAGGTAAGGAAAGACTTGTTTTCTTTAAGGGTCTGGCTACAGAGAGTTTAATTATGCTCCAGTAAGAAAATGAGCAGCATGAATGGGCTTTTTTTTATAAATGGGGAGATCATAAATGTAGGTATGAATCTGAGAGGACTGATAACTGAGTTTGATGGAGTACATGATGTAAAATCAAATAATAAATATATATAAAATAAATAAATAAAATTAATTAATCTAGCTAAGATATTGTATGGAAATATAGTTTATTCTGTCTAGAAATATTTGTCTAACTCATTGTCTATTTAGCTAGTCAAGGATAAGGTTATTGGTCAATGTTGTAGCCATGAGTCAACACTAGTTTGAAATCATTTAAGGCAGGCTTGTGATTTCATTCAACAAATAATGTCCCATTGCATAAAGTACTAATAATTACAGTTGCTACTCATGGAAATGACTGGATAGAATATAACCACAGCTAAAACAATTCTGAAAAGCAAACACTAAAAAAAATATTCTAAGCTCTATGAATCCACTGAAAGATTGAAGTATATGGAGAGAAGCGAGAGTGACTCGGAGGGATAGGAGGGGGAAGGGAATTTGAACAAGGAGATACATAGATAAAAATGCAACTTTATTCAAAAATTTTAAAAAAAGATTGAAGTATATGAATAGTACTACCTACCCAAACAAAGGTTAACATGTGTGTATGTTTATGCACCTTAAGAAAATAGGATGGGCAGATTGTTTTAATTAAAATTGGTCAACCCTCCTTTGTGAACGTACTTTCTCATCTGCCCTATGTCTACCTATATAACTATACTTAGGAACAGGAAGCCTTGCTACTTTGAGTTAGCTATAAAACTCCTCTTGGGGAGATAACTGTTTTTAATTTGGGACAAGGACCATATTTACTTATAAAGATGAGTCCCCTGGGCAGTGCCTGAATGATCTTGGCTGAAATCAAACATCAGAGCTAAACTACTTGCCATAAGGAAATTCAAAGGCTCGGTGGTTAGAAAGAAATGAGCTAGAGAAGAAAAGAGGAAAGATAGAAAGTATGAACAAAGAGCCAGACATCCATGGATAGCTGTATTATGAACATAAAGGGCAGTACATCTAGAGAATATTCCCTCAGTAGTAGGGTTGACAAGTCAAATTTAAGTGGGCACCTGGTATTTTAATTCCAAGTAAACAGAAATGAGTTCTTAGTGTAAGTAGGGCCCAAATATTACTTGAGGTATACAAACTTAATAGTAAAAACATTTTATCCCAGTGTTACTAAATGCCCTAAATTTTTATTTACTAGATCAGATAATCCTACCATAGATAGAAATGATAACCATGTTCAAATCCATGAGCTGAGATTGCTCAGCTTGAGTACTGTCAAACCTCCCTGCACACTGCCAGTAGCCTACAGTGCTCAGGTTAATGAGGAAATGGTAGTCTTTTCTCTCAAGAGACCAGGTTAACACAATAAGGCTTGTCGAGGAGTTTGCAGACTAGATTTAAACCACCATTCTCTCTTCCATCCTGCCTCCCTTCTACATCTTTCAAAGCTTTAGCAACATCAGCTTCACATAGCCCCAAATAGAAATATGAGGACAGTGAAGGTCCCCTAGGACTAGAATGCAGGATTTGTAGGGAGAAATTCATCAAAGTAGAAATGGGTTTATATCAAAAGATAATCTCCAAAAGTGGAAAGATTTGGTGGACACAGAGAAAAAGCTAAAGAAGAGTCAGTCCTTGGCCATCACAAATCTTGGAAATTTATGTTAATAGTAAGGGCCAAAGTAGAGCCTGAAGATGAAATGATCCAGAATATGAACAAAATTATAAAACTAAAGAGGGAATGGGATCCCACTCCCCCTAAAGGAACACCTGACTCAGTCTTGAGGCTGGGGGGAGAAAATTGGATCTGCCAGGAGTGGAGACTGAACTAAGCAATATTGGGACAGTGGGACCTTGGGACTGCCTGCTCCCTGCCCAGGGAGGGGATGGGGATTTGTGGAGAAGAAAGAATGACCTGATGTGGTGGGAGGGGGAAGGGACCTTGAATAAGGATATACAAGGATAGAAAGTGTGACTTCTTTGTTCATAATAATAATAAATAAAAAACTACAAATATAAACAAATAAAAATTGTTCCCTACAGAAGTCTGAAAACATAAAAAAATAAAAAATATGCAAAAAAAACTAAACAGGGAAAGAGGCATTCATCAAGTTGCAGAAGTCTGGAGAAAGTAGAATCCTCAAATCCTAACTCACCCTTTATGACCAAAGTCAACTGTCACATGCTCTCTAAAGCTTTCCCAGATAGCTCTGAGGACATAAAGTGATATGGAGAAGAGAGGGTGACTAGGATGGGTGGGAGGGGGAAGAATGTTTGAACAATGTGATACATGGATAAAAAATATGACTTTATTTATAATAATAAAAAACATCATTCCTTAGTTCTTGTTCTTTTTTATTCTCAGTACCTACCATTATGGGATCAAATAACAATAGTGAAGGTATTGCCTAGACAGAACTTCCCCTATAACCAAATGAATAACCACCCTAAGTGCCATCACAGAACTTACATCCAACAATGAATAGAACTAGAGGCATGGATATATGACTGAGCACTGGGCTGAGTCTCTGGTCCAGCTGATAGCAGGGGAGGAGACTCTATATGAGCAAGGGGATAGAGACTATGAGGAAAATTCTCACAGTGATGGCTGGCTGGAGCTCTGGGGATCTCACTGAATCAAGAACAGCCATCTGGGAGCCATCAGGAAAAGAAACTAGGCCCTCCAAGGGTAGGCAACTGCCCACTGACATGGACAATATGTGGAGCCTCAAGGGGAGGGATCAGATGGTGTTTCTATGCATGGACTGGCACCTTGGTGCCCATTCCCTCCAGAGGAACACCTAACTTAGTCTTGATATTAGGATGAGGAAATCAAACTTGCCTGGAGTGGATGCTGAGCTGATCCACCTTGGGACTTCTTGACCTTTTGAGGGAGGGGATGGGGGGATGAGGAGGAGGGAGGCTGGAGGCTGACAAGCAGGGGCTGGGAGCGGGAAGGGAGAAGGAGCAAGGGGATACATGGATAAAAAAGACTTTATTTTATAAATAAAATAAAAAGAAAGAAACAGAAGGAAAATTACCCCTCTCTCTCTCCCTCTCCCTTTTTCTTCCTCTCCCTTTCTCTCCCATTCCTCTTTTTTTCCTAGCCCTCTCTCTAGTTCATGAATTCAAAACCAAGACTGACTTATTAACTTGTTAATTATATGGTCCTAGTTATTGTAATATACTAGTCAATTGACACATTTATAGAAAAGAGAAAATATACGTTAAATTTGAAATTAAGGCTGTGGAACACTATAATAATATTCTTCATTTATATCATGGCATGTACTATTATATTTCATGTCCAACAATACTTCTCTTTTCCTAAATTTCTCCTTAAATCTTGTACTTCAGTTGAAGAAAACAATAAGACCGTCATCTCAAAGGTGAGATGAGAGGACTATGTTAGACATTAGAAATAGCAGAAAAATTACTTTGGTGACTGCCTAATCAACCTTTGATGCATGCTTCTAAAAATAGGCAAAAAAACTCCTTTACTTTGGTAAGTTTTTATGGTCCTAGGTCATGTTCTGTTGAAATGCTAGAATCATGAGTCTCATGACTCTGAGCTGTAAATATAGCAGAAGCAAAAGCATCATTCTTTCTGTAAGCCAGTGAAGTCAATATTTCAGGTGCAATGCTATGCTAATAGACAGGTGAACTATTACTCCAGAAACATTAACAAGAAGATATAACTCCTACAGGGAAAACAGGGCTGCCAGTCCATGTTGGTACTGAAATATGAACCTTGATTCAACTCTGAACTTTTCTTTAAGGAGGGAGCAATGGAATAGACTCTTGAAAGCTAATTCAGTCCTGTTGACTAATCATCTTGTGTTAATTTTGGAAGTGCTGGAACTGTCTGAACTCTCATATGAAAGAATTGTAAATAGTCATCTGGAAAAAAAGTAGGGAAGGACAGGTCAAGTCTCAGAATAATATCACAAGAAGTTTTGCTGCCCTACAATATCACACAGACATTCTATTCCACCTTTCCTGTTCATGTGTATCTTAAAGGAAGCAATACATGCCTCATTCCCAAGGTTAAGTCCACCCTACTTAGTACTTTTATTTACATCTGTCTTCTAAGATTTCACTCAATTGGCTTGCTTTTCTTTCACCCTTCTCTTTCCTTTTACAAATTCTTCTTTCTCTGCCACATTTCTTAGGGCCTACTCATACAACCAGTGCTCTGCCAGGCTTAAACTACCTCGTCCCAAGCAAACATAACTGATTCTATAGTACTTGCCCACTAGCAGCCAATTTACTGATTCTCCCTGATGTACAAAGTATGTGTGTACCACTCTTGCAGTTCGGTAGGTTCCTTGACTACTTTTCACCTATGAATTGTGAGTGGAGTGAAAATTGTGGCAGAAACTAAGAATAATAAGCATGAATTATCAGTGTACCCACTTTCTTTGTAGTGACTCAAAGTCCTTGTGTTTCAAACAATACAATAACAGATGATTTATATTTCTAAGGCAAGTGGAGACTTCTCTCCTAGGTTAAAATGATCACGCTTTAATTGAGAAAACTGGCTGCATATTATAATACTCAAATTTGAACATTATTTAGTGGTTCTGTTTTTCTGGGAGTAGTGGGGTAGTACCAGCAAGTGAACTTGAAGCTTCACACAAGCTAGACAAGTGTTGCATCATTGAACTATATTCCTAATCCTAGGGCATTATTTGCGAGCCTAATCATCACCTTGCCAGTGTCAATTGTCTCTTCTGTTTTCCTGCCATGTTCATTCCAATAGTAGTAGTGGTTCTCTAAAAAACCTGAGAACAAGAAGCAAGCCCCCAAGGGTCCCACCAACCTTCTTATCTCTACCCATTGACCCTTAACATATTTGAGGATACCCATCTTTTCCTCATGGGTGCTAAAGACCCCAACTCATGTCTCCATGACTACACAGCAAATGCAGCTCTTCACTAATCCAACTGCACAGCTTCTGGGTTCATTGCTTTTGAGACTCTGAGGAAGAATCTGCTCAAACCTCTTCTAACTGTGATGGTCATGTGTCTCTTCACAATATTTTTCTTTCTAGCCATGTATTTCTGTTTCCAAATTTACCTTTTCTCATAAAAGCACTACTCATATTACATTAGGATCTGCCATAATGATTTAATTTTAACTTGCTTGCCTCTGATAATACCATATCTCTAAATAAGATTGTACCTTGAAATACTTGGGTCAGGACTCCAACATATGAATTTTCTATAGACACAATTCAGTCTATTGTATGGTCCCAATCATTTCATCTACTCAATGACTAATGTGATTCTCTGAATGTGATCCACTTGTCTTCCAACCATAAGTTAACTGATTTTTAAAGTATTATAAACTGCTTACAATTTTCCAGTTACTCCAGAGTACCAGAAACTCAATGCACAAATAGTTGCATAGAGCTAACAGAAACTCAATGTGCAAATAGCTGAAAATTGAAAAAGCCAATTGTTAGGATAGAGAGAGTAGACAGATCTATGGGAGATGTTACAGTGAGATCTATCCTTGTTCTGTTTCACATTTCCAACTTCAATTTTGATATCTTCACTCAGACATTTAACCAAAACTACAAAACCAACATTGAAAATCATAAAAACTTCTCTTCTTGTGGATCAGTAATGGTATATATTCCTATGAGTGATAATTCACCTCTTTACCCAAGCCAGAAAACTCTCTGTAATCTGTTTCCTCTCCACTTCATCTTCAACATTCCATCTTTTATCAAGTTAACAGTAGAAGTCTCTGATACATCTGTCAATACTGCTTCTTCTGTCTTTCTATCACACATAAATCCTACTTGAATACAATGACCTAACTCCTTCAACATTCCCATGATGTTTATTCTATATGATTCAACCAAACTCATGTTCATAATTAGAGCTGTCTTATTAGCTTTGGTGTCTACCTCCATTTATCTTTCCAGTCTCATTTTCTCTACATTACTTGTCACTGAAATGTGTCCCACAGTTTTCAATCCTGTCCTATGCGTTTATTTTTTCAGATGAGATGCTACATATTTACTGATAGCATGAGATCCAACATTTAGCTTTCACTCCTCTGTGCTATATAGTTAGAGTACCTCAAATTTACAAAATCCAGTTACTTCAGGATACACTTGTGGAATTGAAGTGTATGAAACTCTAAGCATTATGAAAGATGCATCATTAGTCTTCAGATTTGCCCTTAAACATTATATGATCTTCCCAACTTGAAACATTAAAATCTTCATGGTTTTTAACCCTGAGCTAATATAATCAGCCTAGGGAATTGGAAACAGTAATCTTCAGAGCATGCCTCTTGCCCATTGAAGAAGCATGCCAGGGAATGTCAAGAAAGGCTGTACTAAAGAAATTATTTGGGATATTAACTTCAACTTCTTGTATTTTTTTCTCCTCTTTGTTTGTCTCCTTACACTTATCTAGCTTCCAGATAGCATTGCCTTCATGGGCCTGACCTATTTGACCAATATTTTAGCTCTTTTTTTCTTTTTTTAATTAGTTTGAATATAGTCACATTTTTATCCATGTATATCCTTGTTCAAGCTCCTTTCCACCTCCCACCCCTTCCAATCACTCTTTCTTCTCCACATCTCTTTATCTCCTCCCCAGCAAGGGCCGGAGGTCCCAAGGTCCCAGTATGGCTTAGTTCAGCATCCACTTCTGGCAGATCCACTTTCCTCACCACAAAATCAAGACTGGGTCAGATGTTTCTCTGGAGGGAGTGGGATCCAAGGTGCCAGTCCAAGGTGTTTCATGAAGATCCCAAGCTGTTCAGTGGTTGCGGTTTGCAGCTTGGACATGCTCTGCTTTTTGCTTTTATGTTTAGAGTCCACTAATGAGTTAGTACATCCCCTGCTTATCTTTCTGGGTTTGTGATACGTTGATCAGGAGGATATTCTCCAAATCCATCCATTTGCCTGCAAATTTTAGGATATCATTTTTTCTTACTGCTGAGTAGTACTCCATTGTGTAGATGTACCACAGTTTGTTAATCCATTCTTCAGTTGAGGGTCATCTAGGTTGTTTTCAGATTCTTGCTATTATGAATAATGCTGCTATGAACATAGTTGAGCTAATGCCTTTGGAGTGTGAATGTGCAACTTTAGGGTATATGTCCAGTAGTGGTATTGCTGGATCCTTGGGGAGATTGATTCCCAGTTTTCTGAGAAACCGCCATACTGCATTCCAGAGTGGCTGAACAAGCTTACACTCCCACCAACAATGAAGGAGTGTTCTCCTTGCTCTGCAACCTCTCCAGCATAGGCTGTCATCTGTGTCTTTTATCTTAGACAATCTAACAGGTGTAAGATGGTATCTCAAAGTTGTTTTAATTTGCATTTCTCTGATGGCTAAAAATGTTGAGCACTTTTTCAAGTGCCTTTAAGTCATTTGTAATTCTTCTGCTGAGAATTCTCCTTTTAGTTCTGAACCCCATTTTTTGATTGGGCTATTCAAAGTTTTGAGCTCTAGTTTCTTAAGTTCTCTATATATTTTAGAAATCAGTTCTCTTATCACTTGTAGGGTTGGTGAAAATCTTTTCCCATTCTGTAGGCTGTTGTTTTGTCCTGTTGACTGTGTCCTTGGCTTTACAGAAGCTTCTCAGTTTCAGGAGGTTCCACTTATTGATCCCACTCCCTCCAGAGGAATACCTGGCTCAGTCTTGATGTTGGAGGGAGGAAACTGGATCTGCCAGGAGTGGATGCTGAACTAAGCCATATTGGGACCTTGGGACCTCCTGTCCTTGCTGGAGAAGAGATAAGGAGATGTGGAGAAGAAAGAGTGACTGGAAGGGGTGGGAGGTGGAAGGGAGCTTGAACAAGGATATACACAGATAAAAAATATGATTTTATTCATAGTAAAAAGATAAATAAATAAAAATAAATAAATAATTTTAAATTTATTCTTTGACAGTATCACTCTTTCATGCACAAATATTTTAGCTCTTTATCCTCCTTTCTCCATCCCTAGCCATAAATTATATTCTTTTTCCAGACACTACTTTCTTAGACTCAGATATAAGTCAACATTTGGCATGGCCTCCTAGACCTCAAGACTAGAAATTAACACTTTGGCTCTTTTCTGCTAGGGATCAGACAATTTTTGGGCTGCTTTCACATTACATTTTTAAGGGTCAAAACAGTGCCAGCTTACTTTAACATGACTAAAATAGCTTTACAGTGCCCATGTGCACCACCTTCTATCAGTTATTCCTGAAATTCTGGGTCCTTCTGTAGAAGGCTATAGGGATCAAAGTAGATTGGTTGGTCCCTTAGCAAAATCTCCTCTGGCACCACTGTGTTTATTGACCATAGAGGAGCTTTGCATTGATTTCCATCATTGTGTGTGGTATCCTTATCACCTCCCAACACACAGCTCTTTTATTGATACTTTATAGACTGAAAAAAGGCTAGCATTATCTGCTTTTTCCCATTCTCCACTGCTAAAATCCTGTCATGTGTTTATGTTTCTCAGATGAGTGATAAGAAGACCCTGACTAAAGGGCTCCAAGACACTAATCCTGACAAAAGGCAGATCTAGTTCCAAAGCATGTATTCTGTTTCTGGCTTCATAGCTCCTGAACCAAAAACATAGGGTCATGAGGAATACATTTACTTGTTCACTCTGCAAATAATTAAGGAACTAAACATTACAATAACACACAGGGAATCCTGATCTTTCCCACTATGAGTAGTCAGAGCATAGTAGAGAAGTATCAAATAAATAATTTCTATTCCTATTATAATCACACAAAACAAGCATTTTTTATATTTTAGAGACCTCTGTTCACCTTATCATCAACTTCTGCTATTTTTGTTGCAAAAGAAATTAGAGTTTGACTTAGGGAATTTTGCATACAGATCTAGTATACAAAAAACAAGTTATTTTCAAAGTAGTGACTTATTTATATTCTTCACAGGAATTATTCATCCACATAAAATATTCCACTCATAAAGAGTATAGTTAATTTCATTTCCCTTTCTTCTCTTTCTTTTGTTTTATGAAAAGCCTATTTTAAATAACATGAACACACTTTAAAATGCCACATTTGAACAAAGAAATCACTCCTACCCATTGAGAGTAGACCAGATAAAGAGGAAGCCATGGTGCCATAGAAACACAAGAGAACAGGCTTGATACTTAATACAGGCTCAGGCAGGGGTCAGAAAGGTGTTCTTACAGATGACTCTCAAGCTAACTGAAAAGCTAAGGGAGTAAAAGAGAACCAATTAACTTACACAGTCCAGGAGAAAGAAGAACCTTATTCCAAGTAGAGAAGAGACTGAGAACAAAGGCATTGGGGTGAAGAATAGCAAATAACAAACAACACATATGAATCTCTCAAACACCAAAAAGACATAGGACTTGAGGCTGCATGATAGACTATATTGGGTCCCCAATTACTTAGAAAATAGAAACAACAAACATACATGAAAGTCTTCTATAGCTAGTATTTGGGGACTCTTTTCTTGTCATGTTGCTTTAAAGAATTTTCCTTTCTCTCCTAATGGGATATAATCATTCTGAGTAGTCTGGGTATGAGTGTCATTTGAGTGTTTCTTTAAGTTACTGCAGACATTTTAAATGGTGATCAAAGTCTGGATCTCCTTTGAAAATACAGAGAACCTGGGCTCTTTTATGAATGTGTCAAAACTGGAGGACAAGCTCTCATGTAACAGGTAGACCACATGACACGTATAGTCACTACAGGTGGAGTGATCAAAAGGAAGTTCTCACAAATGGGAACAAAGAAGAGATGAGTGGGAAGGAAAAGACAAACCAATCAGAAATGGACAGTAAATTGGAGGCAGAGCTCTCAGCATGGTCGTTTGAAGATGGTGAACACAGTAGAACAACTCTGAGAAAAGCATGATAGACCTTCATCCAGTTCAATGCTCACGTATAGTAAGTAACCAACTGGCAACCTAGCCCATGACAGCCAGTATTAGTTTCCTGCTGCTATGATACCACAAAATTCAAAATCAGAAAAATATATATACTTTTTCACAATTCAAATGGCCACCAATTCAAAAGCAACATGTTACCAAGAATATACTTCCTGTAGAGGCTGTAGATGACTTCTTTTTTGCCAGTTTTAGATTCTGTTAAGATGCCTTAGCTTTTGTCCACATCATTCCAATCTGAGTCTATTTTCACAGGTCTTTCTGCATTGTTCCTGCTATCCCCTCTTAGTCACATATAAAGACATTTGTTATTAGATTTAGGGCCCAGTGGATAATCCAGAATGATCTCATTATGCGATCCTTAAGTGTTTTACAAAGGCTCCTCTTCTAAACGAGGCCACATTTATACATTCTACTACTTAAGACATGGCTATATATTTTGAAGAAGCCACTAATCAACCTATTAATAAAAAAGAAAATGGTGGCTGGGAAGTTAACACAGAAAAATGCTTGCTGTATAAGCATGAGGATCTGATTTTAAGCTTGATGAATTGAGTTCAGATCCTGAGCATCCATGGTCAAAGTAAACAAAATTTTATAAGCCAGATGTAGTTGCATAGTGGTATATACTTATAATTCCAGAATTGAGAGACTGAAAATTTTCAAGAGTGCACACTTTAGTCCATCTAGCCAATTGGTGAGCTCTAGATGTAAAAAAGATAAAGATCTGATATCAAACTTTAAACTCCATACACACATACATGGACAAACATGTACACACCAGAAGGGAGGGGGAAGAAAGCAAGGGAGTGCAAACATAGCCCCAACTAGAATTATGCTCTCAAGTTTAGAAGGAAAACAGAAAATTAGTGCAAAAGAAATCAACAAGATTTCAGATTATTCATTAAAGAAAATTAGCACTTTCTGAGAATGTCCATTCTCATGTACATTTTTTATTATGAATAAAGTAAGAAAATTAGCAATTTCTGAGAAAGTCCATTCTCACGTACATTTTTTATTATGAATAAAGTCTCATTTTTTATTTATGTATCCCCTTGTTCAAACTCCCTTCCCCCTCCCACCCCTCCCAGTCACTCTCTCTTATCCCCATCTCCTTATCTCCTTCCCAGTAAGGGCAGGAGGTCCCAAGGTTCCAAGGTGGCTTAGTTCAGGATTCACTCCAAAGAAATCCAATTTCCTCTTCCCAACATCAAGACTGGTTCAGGTGTTCCTCTGGAGGGAATGGGCTCCAAGGTGCTGGTCCAAGGTCTTTCAGATCCCAAGCTGTTCAGTGGTTGTGGTTTGCAGCTTGGACATGCTTTGCTTTTTGTTTAAAGTCCACTAATGAGTGAGTACATCTTCTGCTTATCTTTCTGAGTTTGTGGTACCTCGCTCAGAAGGATATTCTCCAAATCCCTCCATTTGCCTGTAAATTTTAGAATATCATTTTTTCTTACTGCTGAGTAGTACTCCCTTGTGTAGATGTACCACAGTTTGTTAATCCATTCCTCGGTTGAGGGACATCTAGGTTGTTTCCAGGTTCATGCTATTATGAATAATGCTGCTATGAACATAGTTGAGCTAATGTCTTTGGAGTGTGACTGTGTATCTTTAGGGTGTACACCCAGAAGTGGTATTGCTGGATCCTTGGGGAGATTGATTCCCAGTTTTCTGAAAAACCACCATACTGCATTCCAGAGTGGCTGAACAAGCTTACACTCCCACCAACAATGGAGGAGTGTTCCCCTTGCTCTACTACCTCTCCAGCAGCTTTTTCCTGTTTCTTGAGACTATACTTACATCAGTCCTCCTTTCTTTTTCCTCTTTCAACCTCTCCCATGTATCCGCACCTTTGCTCTTTCAAATTTGTGGAATTTTTTTCATTGTGTTGTTACAATATAAAGGTTTTTATACATATGTGTGTTTCTAAAGACATAAATACAACTGTCTCAGTTTGTACAATGTATAGCTTGTCTTCTAATCATAAATGACAGGAGGACTACAAACACAGCACCACACTGAGGGAAGTATGCTAGCATTGTCAGTCTCTCTCCTCTCTCCTGTCACAATTCCTCTTAGACTCATCACAGCATATATTTATAGAAAGAGTTTATATATAGCTTACCTGCCTAAGAGCACAATTCATTCCACATAAACCTGACATCTTCTAAGGAAGCACATACTCTACATTTTATTCTTTTACTAATTTATGTTATCTCTTAAGCTGAAAACCTCTCATCAGTCAGTATTCTTTGTTTGTGAATGTATAGAAAATAAACCAAGGAAATATTTCAGTAGGTAAAGGAGTGTGTAAATTTAATATGCCTAGCTCCCCAAATAATGAAGGCTTCACCATACCTGACAGGTTCAGGAATTAAACCTTCTCCCTTCAAGGCATTATACACAGAAACTAGATTTGGGAAATTCATTCCAAATAATATGAAAATTATGTATTCCAATTGCTACATGACTTGTTCTTCATTCCAGAATTTTGTTTTCAAAGTAAGGTTTGCATGAAGAAATAAATCCCAGAAACAATGTTTGGAATGATTCAATCAGCCTTGCTCTGCTCCATTTGGGAGCTGAGAGGCAATTAGTGATGTCTCTATGCACTCTGTTTAACCACAGAAGAACTCAATTTGGAGAGTCCAACTGTTGCTCCCTTGCACCAATTATAGGGCTGTGCTTAAATCTGCTTCAGGCTATATTTTAGAAATGGGCCTTTGTGAGCAAAATTCTCAGAAGGAGAAAGGCAATGAAAATTAATTAGTACTATTCCTAGGTACCAGCAAGGATGCTGCAATTCCACTGTGCTTTATGAAAGCTCAGCTGGGTCTTGAAGCCCTGCTCACAGTGCACTGTTTTTATAGTTGATTCTTACAAGTGACAGATATTGGCAGGTCAGTTCAGGAAAAGTAAAATTTAAACATCACAGCAGTAAGAGTGGGAGTAATACAATATACTTGGTCTTAACCCTCTACTTTCAAAGAGGACTGTATATCAAAAACAGCTCTTCAGACAAGTAAGGGTACGGAATCTGCTTTTAAGTTGTCAGTGGTGACATGACATTTATTGATGACAAAAGGAAAGGCAGCCGTCAAGTCCGCTTTTATATGACCTGTTGTTGAATGTCAGAATAAATGCTATCGTAAGTTCAAATGGTTAGCCTTCCTTGCTCCCCAGTGCAAAACTTTCTATATCTACCCCATCCCATACTGCTCCTCTTGCACACATTCAGAAAAAGCACACCATCCTAAACCGGTCTGTCATGAGGATAGAAATCAGCACTGTCTTAATTATAAAATGCACCACTCACTAGAACAAAAATTGTTCCAATTGTAATATTTGCTTTGACACACTGTCACTGCTTACTACCTCCTTCACAAACTATAGTCAAGCAAACTATGAGGAAATTATCTCCCACCAAACTTGAAAGACAAGTGGCAAGTCCCTAAGGGACAGCCTTAGGGCCTTCCAACCAAGGGAAGGGCCAAAATCTCACAGAGTGATGGGACTTGTTCTCCCTCCATCTCACTGTCTGGCACACACTTGGATCCTTTAGGATCCCCAAACTGGCTTTTCTTTTTAAAGTTGTGTTTTATTCTTCTTTTATACACTACATTCTGAGCACAGTTTCCCTTCTCTTCTTCCCTCCCAGTCCTTCCCTGCTCCCTCATACTCCCATCTACTCCCCCATTTCTCTTCAGAAAATGGCAGGCCTCTCATGGATCAGCCAAACATGGCATATCAAGTTGCAGTAACACTAGGCACCACCCCTCAACTTAAGACTGGAAAAGGCAACCCAGTAGGAGTAAAGGGATTCCAAAAGCAGGCAAAGGAGTCAGAGGAAACCCCTATTTCAATGTTAGGAATCCCACAAGAACACCAAGCTACACAACTGTAACATACATGCAGAGTCCCATGCAGGCTCCCTGGTTGTCAGTTAAGTCTGTGAGAGCCCCTATGAGCCCAGGTTAGTTGATTCTGTGGGTTTTCTTCTGATGTTCTTGACCCCTCTGGCTCCTGTAATCCTTTCTCTCCCTCTTCTGTAGAATTCCTTGAGCTCTGCCTAATGTTTGTGTTTGGCTGTGGGTCTGTGTCTGTTTCCATCAGTTGCTGGATGACTGGCTCTTCTTTTGTGCTAGCTACTCTAAATCCCTTTGGCCTTAATATTAGAAGGCCCCAATCTTTGGGCATTGCTTTTTACTTCCCTTTTGTGGTACTGACAAACCCAAGACTTCACAGAGACTACTCAAGTGCTCTAACACAGAATTACACACTCAGTTTTATTTTTGCTTTTCTTTGTGCTTACTCTTTCAGCATTTTCCTGCCTGGCCTTTCAAGTCTATCTATAATAGACAACTTCCAAATAGAGACATACTGTCTTAAGAGGCAGATAATTGATTCCAGCTACCTCCTCATTATTTCTACTTCAATATAGCAATAGGCATTTAACATCTCTTTTCTTTACACATTCCATGCTTCATCAGTTAGAATGTCTGTGAAAATGCATTTGTAGTACTTTCTTTCAGAATGCAACCAGAATGTCTTTGTTTTTCAAGTCCTCATCTATACTACCCCAGTATAGCGACTAAATTTTAGGGCAAGCCTGATCATTGTTTTGTCTTTGTGACAGCCAAAGTGATCATTAGAGTATATATCACTTCTCTTGGGGGGGATATTGGCACCCTATTTCTCCAAAATAACAAATCAAGTCCCCATGTTGACCTGTAAGGCTCTTTATAATCTAGACCATGATATAATTCCTAAATTCCCTCAACAACATGTCTCAATAACTTTGCTCCCAGAGGCCCAAATCAGAGCCTTTGCACTGACTGACCTACCTAGCCTAAAATATTCTTTTCCTTAGACATCTTCTTGTATCAGTCCCTGAACTTTAGCATTCAAGTGGTATCTTTTCAGTGAGGTCTCCCTTTGACATTGATTATCAAATGACATCATCTCCAATATGCCATATAAGCTCCCCATTCCACTAGCTACCTTTAGCCCACAGTACTCAACACCAACGTACTACACATTTCATATTTATTAAAGTATATCTCCCCTAACATATGAAGGTCTGCCTGTTCTGTCCTATTACCTGTTCTATCCCAGGCACCTAGACCAAAATACCCAGCTCATGAGGAAAAATCAATAATCAATAAATGTCACTTGAATATTTGGATTATATTCCACAGATCAATTAGTCAATTAAAGTATATATACACAGGAAGCAGTTAAGAGCACTGGATGCTCTTGCAGATCAGTACCCACTTAGCATTTCAGTACCTTTAAGTCCAGTCTCAGGGGACCCTGCACCATCTTCTGGCCTCCTCGGGTACAGCATGCACATGGTGCACAGACATACATAAAAGCAAAGCATCCACATAAAATAAAAATAATCAAATCTTCAAATACGTATACACACAAGGTAAAAAAAATCTAATAAAATTAATCCTTAAGTAACTGTAAAGTTTTCAGAATTGAGAAAAAGAGAGGAAAAAAACAGAACTTGTTAGCATTAAAGGTCAAGAACAGTAAAGCGATATCAGAACAGCACCATGATCACTGTACAAAGGAAACAAAACCCAATTCTGTAGGCCTGTTGCTTTTTTCAAAAAGCAACTTACCAAATTTATTGTGATGTACTACTGACAATTCAATTTTCATACTGAAAAAATAAATTGTAAAAATAAACAATATTACCAAGTCTGATTAGATCTTTTACCTGGTAGTTCATCACCAATAATAACAGAAAACACTCAGTAAAAGAAAAGTGATAAATGCCATAGGAGGAAAATGTGGCTCTGCAATGGATGCGTAATCATATTTGCCCTTTCTACTCTAAATTCTTTCTGTCACCTAATTGCAAAAGTTATCTCTACAAGAAATAGTTAAGTCAAGCAATTCATCTCTACCTGTATTTTTTCTTTTTTGATATTTTTATTCCAAGACATATTTTACTCTGACAGGATTTCTTAGATGAAAGCATAGTTCAAAATAGGTTACTACACATAAGTCTAATTAAAGATTTGAGAAAATGAGTCTTTTTACTCAGAAAAAGCTCAAAAAATATGTATTCATTTCCTTTATAACAAACTAGATCTTTTTAAGGTAGAAGTTTAAAATGGTTGAACAAATACTAAGTGAAAACATCAGCACATCTGCTGAGGTGGCAGGGTTGGATGAGAACACTGTTGAGGATCCAGAGTCTTGTCATCCACAATTTTAAGACAGTAATTTAATGTGCATCCCAAATGCTGTTGGGAGATGCAAATATATAAATAAATGGTATGAGGTTCCATTATGAAATACTCTACTTATTTGTCAAATCACCTAGAGAAGTATAAGGCAAGGGGCTTCTACTTGTTCCCAGACTTGGGGGGTGGTGGCAAATACTGGTACTGAACTATAAAGAAAGCAGAAGTGTTGAACCATTCAAACATCTCTTTCATCTTATCTGTTACAATATATCTCTGGAAAGAATATGACATACCTGTTACAATGTATCTTTAGAAAGAATATGACACTTGCCTACTAAGCCACAGCTTTGAGAGAGAATAACTTAGGAATTTCAGAAAAGCTAATGGACTTCTCTTAGATCTTTTTTCACTGTCCAGGCATAAATGTCTTGCTCTCCATTTATGTCACAGTAATTGATCAAGAATCGCTAGCTGACTTGTAATTGACTATACCCTTCAAATATAACTCTTGAATCTACAGTGCAGGAATACAGCAACTGACTATTTTTTAAGAGCCTGAGATGAATATCTAGGTAGGATACTTGTATACTACTATTGTTTATGCCAAAAATCTTAAAATCTAACTTGAATAGAATAGTGACCTATGTCTCCTTTTATTTCCATAGTCATTTTATGCTGAACTACTGTACTTTGTTTTCTCTGGGTGCCTTTGTTCATCTGAAGATTCTTCCAGAGGTCTTTGATCATAATCACTGCTTGTTCTACCTGTAATTTATTAATAGAAAAAATACCACTTAACTTGTCTCTGAAGCTGAAATTTAAGTGTGGTTCCTTTCAGATCGTCCACTGATACAACCCACTTTTCCAAACCATAAAAATGAACAGCTTAATCTCTCTGATAGAGTTCAGCTCCTATAAACTTGGCATTGTCTGAAATTAACCTCCTCCCTCCCACCACTACTACTGCACTGAAGAAATTCTCTCTATGGATCCTTCCATTCACAAACATTCAAAGAGACTCCATAATAATTGTGAATTTTAGCTTCCACTCTAGTGTGGTACACACCTAACAGAAATCAAAGCTTTAAGATTATGAAAGGAAAAAAAACTATTGAATACTTACCAAATGAAAAGGACTTCATAAGTATCACAAACTCAGAGAGATAAGAAGGGAATGTACTCACTCACTAGTGGTCTCTAAACAAACAAACAGGAAAAAAAGCCAAACATGCCCAAGCAGCAAACCACAACCACTGAACAGCTTGGGATCAGAAACACCCTGGACTGACCCTTCAAACCCCAGTCCATCTATAGGAACACCTGACTCACTCTTGAGGGAGGGGGGACAAAACTGGATTTGGCCGGGAGTGAAG